>JAPWDM010000003.1:71792962-72085462 GCA_035578155.1 Brachynemurus nebulosus
ACATTTTTATGACCAAACTAAAGCGTAATTCATAAACACAGAAATATTTGGTAATTATTTAGAAATTTTATTTTGAAAATCGTTAATTTTCAACACCGATATAAATGACTGAAAACACACAATTACTTGAAAACGACGTCACAATTTGTAAACAAATATGTCGATTCTAATAATTTTCATCTGTGAAGCGAAAATTAAGTTTTTATTTTCAATATTTATATTAGCTTGAATAAGAATTGATTACAATTTAACTCGCTTTTATTTTGAATTGTTTGAATATTATCAACGTTTTGAGGTTATAAAGATTGACATTAACGTTTGTGTATTTTAAAATTGTAATGTCATTATAATGAGTTGTTTTTCGCGCCAATTTTTTCATTTAAAATTAAACAATTATTTTTTGATGATTTTTATAATAATTTTTTAATTTCAATCAAGTACCGTATTATACAAAATATTAATTGTCTAACGAAATAAATAAAAATTGTCATTTCTGAGATACGAGGTTGCGACAGAAAGCTATTGATATGCCAAGACAGTGCATTCACTTTTTATGCTTTTACCCTTTTTTACAGATGGTTAGAGGTTATTGGAAGTGCAACATATCGACCGGAACCAACTAATAATTGTGTAGACCCTTATCAAGTTTCTTGATGTTCATCAAAAGATTTAATTTTGTACAAAATTGATATTTCTAGGATCTATTTTGGTAGAAGGTTTAATAATACAGATACTAATAACACTTTTCAACTACTTGTTCATAATTACAATATATTACTAACAGAAAGACTGAAATCCGAGGAAAAAACGTTATAACTGACAATGAAAATTCCATATTTTTCTACTAAGACCTTTTGCAGCTTTACAATTTTATAGTTAAGGATATACAGTTGTTATGATTTGGTGAAAATGTGTTTTGGCAAAAGTAGACTATTGACACGACTGTAAATTTGAAGGTCACAAGAAATAATTATGGCGGCTTTTCAAAACTGACAACAAAATGGCGTCATTATATATTGTTTTAAAAGGATAATTTTGTTTTACAATTTTGTAATGAAAATTAGTGCTTTATTCTAAAGTGTATTTAGTTTTAACTAAAATATTTTTTGAAAAAAATAATTTTTTCCATTAAATTTATGAAATTTGTTATTGTGCAAAGTTCACAAAAAAAAATTCGTACTTATTTTTTTTCACCCGACTATGGAGAAATCAAGAGGAGAGGTTATGTGTTTAACAAGCTATGTTTCGTTTCCTCGTAGAGCCTAAACTACTGAACCAATTTTAATAATAGACTGTCATTCGATTCGCTTTGATCTTAAAGGTTCCTATGGGTTACAAAATTATTTAATGAAGTTTAAATTTCTGAATCAAATTAGATCAAATCTAATACACTAGTAATAAATAGAGTATATGTACATTTTATTCCGAGATTTAAAGTTCCTGAAAGATCTTACGCTCATTACAACATTATAACT
Organism: Brachynemurus nebulosus; assembly: GCA_035578155.1. Taxonomy (NCBI): domain Eukaryota; kingdom Metazoa; phylum Arthropoda; class Insecta; order Neuroptera; family Myrmeleontidae; genus Brachynemurus; species Brachynemurus nebulosus. The sequence goes on from JAPWDM010000003.1 coordinate 71,794,438, forward strand.
TTCGTCTTATGTAAAGAAAATGTTTCCTTTAACAATAATTAATTAACGGTTTCGATTAAAATTTCACTTTGGTTTTCCGTAGTCGGGTCTTAATTTTTAAATTTAATAATTAAATTATTTTAAAAGGACAATCAGAATGAAATTATTTAAGGTTTTTAATAAAGGACCCCGCACAAATCTTATGGAAATTTGGTCCCGGTTCATTTCTTCGAAATTTTGGGAAATAATAGTTCTTGACCTGTAGAACAAAAGTCTCCACAGGCGCAAAGCTCAATAATGGACAGATTTTGAGATATATGTAGTTAAATATACGTATACTGTCAATTGAATATCTATCACCAATCACATGGTGTCGGCAATCCATTCTCCTTTTCTGCAAGTTTTTTGCCGACACCATTTGATAGGTGATAGATATTCAATTGACAGTTGACATTGAAAATTTACATAAGATTTGTGCGGGGTCCTTTATAAAATTTGTTGTGCAACTTTCAAAAAAACTAAGTTTGCGTTTATTTTTTAAAATTCGAACAAAACAATTTTTTGAAAATATGAAAAAGACGATATTATATATATTTTTAGATAAATTTATTAAAATGTAGGGCGCTAATTATTGGCAACCAAAGAATAATGGAAGGGACCAAAAACATTAAGGTACAGTAAAACCCAACAACTTCAGCTATATTCATTATTAATTTATATTATACATTTATTTTATATTCATCATACAGCACGTACTAATATAGACAAATAGTACAAATTATTGTATAATCCCCGACGAAAAATGATTTAAGCAATTATCACTCTGTGATTATAAATATTAATACTGATTAATAAAAATATTAAAATGCTAATAAAATTAGCAATATATTAAATTAGTTGTGCCTTTTTTAATATATCTCAAAATATATTATACTTAAAAGAACTGAATTTTTTTAATTTCATAACTAAATTTTAAGTCATCACATTAATTGTAATTTTGAAATATAGAGAGCGGCTAATGAGTGATATTTTGGAATGGTAGTCGTTTATGATTGTGAATTCGACGTTTGAATTAAATTCTAAATATTGATCAGTTCCTATGAACTCTGCTTTTGTATTGTGGTCTGGTAAATGTTTAGATTTTTTTATGATGATAAAAATAAAGACATTTTTTACAAATATTGTAGATCCACAATTAGACATAATATATATTTTCTTTTTTGTAAAGTATTGATTAAATCTTTTTAGAATTATTAAAATAACTAATTATATAATTTAAATTTTGTGAATATTAATCTGTGTGAAGTTAATTAAATAAAGGTAATAGTTAAACTACTTTCTAAAACATATTTTGCATTTATGTAAAGTGTTAAAATTGTCCGAATTAAAAAATTAATTTTATTTAATATTGTCTTTTTTATTTCTTTATTTCCAGATTGTAGCAATTTATAGAATCTAGTCTGCTAATATGGCTTACTAAATATTTACATGTATATTTTTATGAACTTTTTCAATAAAGATATAATTCAAGAAGTAGATATGCTAATTTTTGTTTTTCCGCTTTCGGAGTATAAAAATAAAGAATCATTTCCAAATTTTGCAAATTCAAAATGGACACCTACTCGATTATGATCATGTCCCTGCCACTTTCCATATAGTCCATTATAAAAAAAATGGACCGTTTTCTGACGCCGCTGTAACTAATAATATACCAGATGGCGTTGATGTACTAGAATAAAATTAGAGTCGGGACATGAGTTTTGATAGTTCGCTATTTTTCATCAAAGATTCATCTAAAGTAAATTGGAAATAAATTAAATATTTAAAAAAATAATTCAACCTAGAAAGATTTTAATTCTTCGTTAACACGTAACTTGGTGACGATACTTTTGTACTCAATCATATGATAATTAATTTTGACATCTATTTGATGAAAAATGCTCACATGTCCCAACTGTATTTAGTATCTCCGATACCATCAGCACCACGTAGCAAACTGTGACATTGAGAGGTCCGTCCGTCCGAAAATAAGTGGCAGGGACATGGTTATGATAGAGTCCCTATAATATAGAGTCGTGACATGTCAGACATTTTCTATCCAAAACAGAGCGGGACGCTTCAAAATTAATTATCACATGTTTAAGTAAATATTTTTAAGTACTCGTATATAATTATTGTTAATAAGTTATGAATTAATGAACAATTAAAAATTTTTAATTTAATTATTCTTTCTAAGTTAAACTAAATGGTTTTTGGTAATATTTAATTTATTTCCAATGTATTTTAAGCAAACTTTGAACAGAAAATCCCGGAACCAATCAGCGTTCAGCACACGTGACACCTATATGTAGTACTAAAAAACTTTTAATTATTTTTTAAAAATGTTTTTTAAATTTGTAGTAGACTCATCAATATTTTTTCGCTTTAAATTGATTGGATGAGTAGTATAAAATTGTATTTTAATTTCAATTTCCTTATTTAATCCTGAAAACATTAACCTCCATTTTTTTTTTTTTTTGACGTCGTAAAGTAGTAAAATAGATAAGATACATCAGAAACATCACATGTAAAACTACGGTAGAAATATAAATTTTAACATTACTTAAACAATCGTATTTAAATAATCTGAAATTTACTTTTTGGTAGTGTCAATTGCCGGATTTTAATAAGGGAATACGTCCCTGTAATCTAACAAGTAAAGGTCCCGAGGCCGGACCTATCGATTTCGATGAAACTTAAATATATTGTAGAACACTAAAAACTAAGGGACACGTATTTTTTTTTATCTGCGGAAAAACGGTTTGAAGGGGTGAAATCGCCCTTCAAAAATTGGGGTAAAAATTTAATTTTTCAAATATCTCGAAAACAGTAAGAGATAGAGCAAAAGTTTAAATTGGCGATATTACTCTTTTTTAAAGAGCTATCTATTGATATGCAATTTGTTCATATTACATCAACAGGGGTGGTTGGGGGTTAAAATTTGGGGGTTAATTTTGCAAAAAGGGGGTGAAAAATAAACAATATAAAAATTTTGTTTACAGATTTGAAATCTACGTCAAAAAATCTAATTGACCTATTTTTGCTCAATGTCCTAATATTAAGTCTAGGGGTAGTTAACTTGAGGGTGACTATGTCGAATAGTCGTACAATTTGGGTATTTCAAGAAGTTCTTCTTCGTGGAAAATAGCTTAAGACAATTAGAATAACGTAGAAATGAAATTCTGGAATTCAAAATTGAGTTTGAGCAACATTGGAGAGGGGGTGAGTCACCCTCTTAAATTACATACTAGTTTATATAAACTAATTTTTGCTATTAACACACTGATAGTGGGTAAAATAATGTCACAATAAGTGGTTCTGAAGTTGGACTAAAATGAAATTCTCGAATTCAAAATTGATTTTAAGCAACATTGGAGAGGGGGTGAGTCACCCTCTTGAATTACATACTAGTTTACATACACTAATTTTTGCAATTAACACACTAACAGGGGGTAATAATGTCACAATAGATGGTTCTGAAGTTAGACTATCGTATGTAAGGTTTTTATTAGGTTTCGTTATTTTAGGTTAGGTTATGTAATTTTCGGTATCGATAATTTTCGATAAGGAAAACTATAATATCCATTAAAAAACAAACCTAATAAAGACCTTACATATGATAGTCCAACTTCAGAACCACTTATTGTGACATTATTTTACCCACTATCAGTGTGTTAAATTAAAAAAATTAGTGTATATAAACTAGTATGTAATTTAAGAGGGTGACTCACCCCCTCTCCAATGTTACTCAAACTCAATTTTAAATTCGAGAATTTCATTTCTACGTTATTTTAATTGTCCTAAGCTATTTTCCATGAAGAAGAACTTCTGGAAATACCCAAATAGTACGATTATTCGACATAGTCACCCTCTAGTTAACTACCCCTAGACTTAATATTAAGATATTGAGCAAAAACAGGTCAATTAGATTTTTTGACGTAGATTTCAAATCTGTAAACAAAATTTTTATATTGTTTATTTTTCACCCCCTTTTTGTAAAATTAACCCCCAAATTTTAACCCCCAACCACCCCTGTTGATGTAATTTGAACAAATTGCATATCAATAGATAGCTCTTTAAAAAAGAGTAATATCGCCAATTTAAACTTTTGCTCTATCTCTTACTGTTTTCGAGATATTTGAAAAATTAAATTTTTACCCCAATTTTTGGAGGGCGATTTCACCCCTTCAAACCGTTTTTCCGCAGATAAAAAAAAATACGTGTCCCTTAGTTTTTAGTGTTCTACAACATATTTAAGTTTCATCAAAATCGATAGGTCCGGCCTCGGGACCTTTACTTGTAAGTTAAACCAGCACTCCTCAAACTTTTTTTTTTACCTTTTTCCTTTTATGTGTACAAAATATTCGAATATGATTAATTATAATAATAATTATTGCTAAAGTATCAGAAAATGCAGAAAATAATTATTAAAGTTTTCAATTTCTTTTTGAAAATAAGCCTTGTTTTAGCGTTTTCTTATTTTTTTTTTTAATCGGAATTATTCTCTGTATATTGAAAGGATTTTTAAAATAGTGATAATACTTATATGACACTACATGATTAATAATATGACATACCCATAAATAGAGGGAGGTGATTAACCGTAAATAACTACAGTTTTTTTATGAGATAATTTAATTAAGTTCAAGTGTGAATAATTAGTTTCTTAAAATGATTTAGATGTAAATTTATAAAATTGTAACAAATTGAAAATATATTTATGAAACAAAATGTCTCGTCAACTAGCACCAACGGAACGGAAACTTGCCGAAAAATTGATTATATTAAATGATCGTGGAATTGGTATGCTAACACGAATATACAATATTAAAAAAGCGTGTGGAGATGCTAAATCGAAACCCGGATTTCTCTCCGATAAAACATTGGAATCATCTATTAAGAGTATCGTACGTAAATTTCCTAATATCGATACAAAAGGTCTACAAGCGATACATCCAATTCGAAATGATATCATCAAATCACTGTCACTATATTATTATACATTTGTCGATTTACTCGATTTCAAAGACAACGTCTGCGAATTATTGACAAGCATGGACGCGTGGCAAGTTCATTTGGATATAACGTTAAATTTTGATTTAACACGAGCCTATTTGGATTTAGTGGTTACGTATGTGTCCTTAATGATTCTACTGTCGCGTGTTGAAGATCGAAAAGCGGTTTTGGGATTATTTAATGCCGCACACGAGATGGTTCACGGTTCAAGTGATCAAAGTTTCCCGCGACTTGGCCATATGATTGTCGATTATGATTCACCGCCAAAAAAATTATCGGATGAATTTGTGCCACATTCGCGATTATTGATTGGCGCTCTGATGTCCCTGTTCACCATTTATCCGGTACGAAATGTTTCGGCGGATCATTGGCGTTCCGAACAAAAATTGAGTTTAGTCGCCAATCCTGGGCAACTTTTGAAAGCGGCGCAAACGGATACAATGTCATGTGAATATTTGTCGTTGGATGTGATGGAACGGTGGGTGGTGTTCGGGTTCATGCTGTGCCATCAGGCGCTTCAACAGGAACAGGCGTGCAAAATGTGGACGGGCGCGCTTGAGTCGTCTTGGGTGATACCACTGTTTCGCGATGAAGTTGTGTACATTCACTCGTACATTCAGAACTTTTTCGACGGTATCAAAGGATATGGAAAGCGGGCGTCGGAGGTGAAGGATTGTTATAATCAAGCCGTACAAAAAGCTGGTTATAAACATCGCGAACGTCGGAAATTTTTGCGAACGGCCCTAAAAGAATTAGGTTTAATAATGACCGATCAACCTGGTTTGCTTGGCCCGAAAGCGCTGCTCGTATTTATGGGTTTGTGTTACGCGCGGGACGAAGTTCTCTGGCTACTTCGTCACGGCGATAATCCACCCACACAGAAGGGTAAGGGCAAATAATATTAATAGATTTGAGCGTGTATGAATAGCTCCGATCACCTTTTAAATGATTACACCGATATTTACAGTCCAACTTTATTTTCAACATTATAACTTATTTAAATTTTAATTTCTGTTTAACACTGTATTCACTGTATTATTGTCTTTTTGTCAAATTCGTGTGCAATCTTCTGTCACGTGTTTGTTTGCCTCTTGTCACATATAATGTAATCTTGTTTTTCTTGATTTTTGGATTCTCCTACTAGTCCCACCCCTTCCACTTTCACATCACATACCACTCCCCCTTTATAAGTATAGGTAGATAAAGTAGTATATAAGGCATGTATCGAATGTAATTTTTATTCTGTTTGAAAATGAACTGACACAGTTTCAAAATAAAAGTGGTATTTTTACGAAGTAGAGATGTCGATTCTCAAAAAAAAAAGATCGATTTTTGGATCGATTTAAATCGAAATTAAAAAAGTCGATTCAAAAAAAATCGGCTAAAAAAAAATCGATTTTGTGAGATCGATTTAAAAAATCGAAATTTTGAAAAGTTTAATAAAATTAGCTGAAAATTTTTGTTAAGGGACTTAATTGATAGTACATGGGAAATATCGTGTAAAAACGCTTTACATTATATTTGTCAGGGCGATGAGTTAACTTTTCAATTATAATTATGGCAAATAACACAATTGAATATGTAGGACGAATACCACGGAATGAACCAAGTTTACTATTCAAAAATTTCAAACAAACTGACAAAAAAACGTTTTCTGAATAAGTTGCTTTTGTAGGAAAGGGATCGTTAGCCTCATAGGTGGTCTTCCTTTCCTTTGTATTAATAGTCTTCTACTGGACAAAATAGTGCGTATATATACGTATTTATATGGAGCCACATGGGGGATTCGTTGATAATAACAAGTAAAAAGTGACAATTTATTAACAATAACGTTTTTGGTGTTTCATTTTAACACATGTTTCTTTGTAAAATTACAACTAAAATGAAATTATTTTTGAAAAAAATCGGTTATCGATCTCTTACTTTTAATAATCGATTCATTAATCGATTCAGATGAAAAAAATCGAAAAAAGAATCCATTTTTTAAGCTTCGATTAATCGATTTAAAATCGACATCTCTATTGCGAAGTAAAATATTTGTTTATTATTTACAGGTAAGGGCAAATGTACGGAAGACTTGGTGGATCGACAGTTACCCGAACTCCTGTTCCACATGGAAGAGTTACGTGTTCTGGTTCGGAAATATAGTCAAGTAATTCAACGATACTACGTGCAATATTTATCCGGCTTTGACGCAATCGCGTTAAATCAAACGATGCAAAATTTACAAGTGTGTCCCGAGGACGAAAGTATTATTTTGTCATCACTTTGTAGTACAATTGCAAATTTGTCGGTGAAACAAGTGGAGGATAATGAAATATTTGATTTCCGTGCCTTTAGATTGGACTGGTTCCGATTGCAAGCGTACATGTCGATGGGGAAAGCACCGATGCCCATCGTAGACCATCGAGAATTGGCCTCATTTATCGATACAGTTTCGTTTCACACTAAAATGGTCGACAATTTGGACGAAATGCTGGTTGAAACGTCCGATTTGTCTATATTTTGCTTCTACAGTAAAATCTTTGAGGATCAGTTTCATATGTGCCTAGAATTTCCGGCACAAAATCGATATATCATCGCATTTCCATTGATTTGTAGCCATTTCCAAAGTTGTACTCACGATTTATGTCCCGAAGAACGGCATCATATCCGTGAACGCAGTTTATCCGTGGTAAATATGTTCCTGGACGAAATGGCGAAAGAAGCCAAAAATATTATCACAACAATTTGTGATGAACAGTGCAAAATGAGCGATAAATTACTTCCAAAACATTGCGCCATTGTGATTTCAGCCGTTGTTAATCGTAAGAAGAAAGACAAAAATAAAAAGAACATTTTAGAAATCGAAAAACCTGGCATGGAAAGTTATCGTAAGACTCGTGAGAATTTGACCACAATGGATAAACTGCATATGGCACTTACGGAATTGTGTTTTGCCATTAATTATTGCCCAACGGTAAATGTTTGGGAATATACATTTGCACCTCGCGAATATTTGCATCAACACTTGGAGAATCGGTTCTCCCGAGCTCTAGTTGGAATGGTTATGTTCAATCCGGACACGAGTGAAATTGCCAAACCGTCGGAATTACTCGTGAGTGTTCGGGCATACATGAACGTTCTCCAAACTGTTGAGAATTACATTCATATTGATATTACCCGAGTGTTTAATAACGCCCTCTTACAACAAACCCAACAAGTTGATAGTCATGGCGATAAAACTGTGGCTGCCTTGTATACGCAATGGTATTCAGAGGTTTTACTGCGACGCGTCAGCAGCGGTAACATCTGCTTTTCAATGAATCAACGCGCGTTCGTTAGCCTAACAGCCGAAGGCACAATTCCATTTAATGCCGAAGAATTCTCCGACGTTAATGAACTTCGAGCGTTGGCCGAACTTATTGGACCGTACGGTATGAAATTGTTGAATGAAACACTAATGTGGCATATTGCTAGTCAAGTACAAGAACTCAAAAAATTGGTACTCTGTAACAAAGAAGTACTCATATCGTTAAGAACGAACTTCGATAAACCGGAAATTATGAAAGAGCAATTCAAGAAATTACAAAATGTTGACAATGTACTACAGCGTATGACAATTATCGGCGTAATACTCTGTTTTCGACAATTGGCGCAGAGTGCTTTAGTCGACGTTCTAGAACAACGAATTCCATTCCTATTGAGTTCAATCTTAGATTTTCGCCATCATTTACCTAGTGGCGATCCTTTACAAGTTGTCAGTGAAATGGCTTCAGCAGCCGGTTTACCGTGTAAAGTTGATCCAACACTAGCCGCTGCGCTTCGAAACCATAAATCCGAATCGGATGAGGAGGAACATTTGATAGTGTGCCTGTTGATGGTATTCGTCGCCGTATCAATTCCAAAATTAGCACGCAACGAAAATTCCTTTTACCGCGCCTCTTTGGAAGGGCACACGAACAATATCCATTGCATGGCTTCGGCGATCAACAATATATTCGGGGCGTTATTCACAATTGCCGGGCAAGGTGACATTGAAGATCGAATGAAAGAATTTCTGGCGCTAGCGTCGTCAAGTTTGTTGCGATTGGGTCAAGAGCCAGATAAAGAAGCAATACGTAATCGTGAATCTGTGTATCTATTGTTGGATCAAATTGTACAAGAATCGGAATTTTTAACACGAGATTTACTGGAATCTTGTTTCCCGTACGCCCTGATTCGAAATGCGTACCACGCAGTTTATAAACAGGAACAGAATATGATATAAAATTTAAAACGTCGTGCGTTATTTTAAGACGCCAAATCAGTTACATAAATATCGCAAATATTTATCACGTTGATGGACGCAAGTAATTATTAAAAAAAAAAATAATTTTAACTGTTTTAGTTTTATCACTCATCTTTGTGATGTCAAGTGAAACCTTACTAACTCATACACCACGTCGGACGACGTCAATAATTCCATATAAAGTGTATTAGCTGTCAAAATTGTGTACCAACTGATCATTTCGTCGTAATGACCGTCATCGTGTTAACGCAGATGGCAGCATTATCGATTCACCATTTTGGTTTTTCTATAGATACTTGGGGGAAATTCTTTTGGTTAAATATTGAATTGGTAGTGCTGTTGTCTCGAAAATATATTTAATTATTTTTACCGTAAAATCAGAAATTTTTGTACTAAAACATTTCCAACGTTATATGTACACAAGTGTTCAATGTCTTCAGTATTACTTGAGGTAATATTTTATTGTACAGTATATATAATATTAGTAAGTCGATTATTAAAATGTAATGAAATAAGAAACATTTTGTTATAATATTATATTTTATTTTAAAGTTTGTTTTTTTTTTAGTTATGCTGTATAATGTTTAATATTATAAACAAATATCGTATAAAATTGAAAGCTTTATAATTTTTAAGAATAAATTAACAAAATGAGAATTCATTTATCAATGTTTCGTTCTATTTATTGTAATTTTTTATATTTAATATGCTCTAATAATAAATAAAAATTAGACAGTAAAAAAAAAAACTAGTTTTTTGTGTATATTTTTCCAATAAATTCATTGGTAAGATTTTTTGGATAAGTCTTCACTGTTGGGGTATTATAAATGATCCTATTGACTATGATTAGTTACTAATTAGTAATGTCATCAAACTACTACGAACGAACGACAACAAAGCAGGTATTCTTATACATAAGTTTAAAAGATATGTTCATTTAAATTGTGACAGCTGATATTTTTTTGATCGAAAAAAAGTGTTCATCAATTCAATTAATATTTTTTTGTTTGCAAGAAAATGTGTATTAAACAAAGACCAATAAACACTATTATATTATACTACTAGACAAAGCATAAAGCTAGTTTGTAGGCATTTTTCTTGAAGCGAGTAACAGGGTGAGATTTAAGGAATATATTATAATGTCAATTTTTGAGCAAATGCGACTATAATTATTGCAGGACATACCTAATCTGTATACGTACGTATTTTAAAAATAAAGCGAATACCACTTTCTTCCTTTCAAAATTTTGCAGTTCTCAAAAAAGTCTAATTTTATTATCAATATTATATTTTGACAATAATTATTTGAAAACGTTACTACGGATTCCATTGATTGATTATTGCATTAATTACTATATTACAGAATACTATCCGATCGTATCTGGCTGCCTCAATTATACATTTATATAATTAGTCTATATTCTATATAATACAATATATAATATATTCATTGGTCTGTCGTTTTATGGGGATTTATTTAAATTTATTGGGAATCCCAAAACTTAGATACGCGAGCTAGTGGTAAAAAAATTAACTACTGCCAGTATGCGAGGTTTGTTTATTAGATTTTGACAATTCACATTTGTGCTGTTTAGTCTGCAAAATACATACTGATATATTTTTTTGAATATAATCCTTATTTTTTCACAATAATTTACTGTTTCCAAATAAAAATGGTCAATGGGGTATTTGACAGTATCAAAGAAAAGCAATTAAAACAAATTTTAATGAAAATTTATAATAAAAGACTGCAATTTATTATACTAATTCATCTTAACTATCATTATTTGATTTTAAAAAAATTAATTAAAAAAGTAATTTTATAGCGAAAATCCACGTAAGCAGAAACGGGCTGTGACGTTGCTTTCTCTTATATTTCAACACTATCGCCACTAGTGTCGCTGCTTAAATTCCGGTTAGCAAACATAACTATGGAAATTAATCAAAACTGAATTAATTTTTTTAAAAATCAACAATTTCTTTTCCTAGTTACAGGAAAAATAAACATTTTTTTCTTAGTTACAGGACACCTGTTGCTATCTACAGAATGTGACGTAACTGACAGCTAGTAAACGTTTTCGCGTAAATTTTGAGAACAAATACTAAAATAATTTTTCTAACAATTTTCGGTATTATTTTTAAAAATTAAAAACGTATACATGCATAATACATAAATATGGGTGTTTTAAAATAATTTCCCAAAATTAGTCAAATTCTCCATTCCAAATTTTACCATTTTTTTAGGTCTCAATTTTTGCCATCTGGTGATGAATGAAAAAACTACTACCCGTAGGCTAAATATTAAACCACGCCTCCATTTGGTTTCCTAATACCTAAAACTAAGTTGTGTAAATTATTTTAGAAATCAGTAAAAGTCAGTCAAGTGTGCAATTGCTCTAATCAAAAATTAAATTATATCCTCATCTGTTATGAATATTGTCACCGTTTAATGTGCGTCATGAGAGGGGTTAATAGGGGTTATATCGTTTATATTGAAAAATTATAAGTACAAAATATATGAATGTTTTTTTGAAGCAAGATCGGGTCGGGTCGCTAGCAAATAATAAAACCACACTTTAAGAATATATTTTTTTTTATTATATAAATTTTATAAATAAATATAATTGTGCTAATAATTATTTATTGTATAGAATTATTCAATTTCTTCGGTGGCGATTTACCAAAAAGTGTATCTAAAAAGAGTCCCGCAAACACAGCAATTGTTCCAATCCACTGGCGTGTCGTCAATACGTTACCAAAGAAAAATATCGATCCAAGAACCGTGAAAAATTTCCTCGTTGTAGTAACAATTGAACAAGGCAGTGGACCGAATTCGGAAACCATCAGTAAAATAAATAACTGACCTAAGGCTCCAGTAACTGCTAACGTGCCCATCTGGAAGAATATTTCAGGATGTCTCGCACAAAACGATCCAAAACGGAATCCTTCGCCCGTAAAAATTAAGGCAACTGCTAAAAATATGGTGGACCATGCGTTCATACTAACCATCATCTGTTGTGCACTAGGAGCTGATTCAGCTCTCATACGTTCCTACAATACACATTAATATAATAACGGATCCATAGCTTATTAAAAGGGGATACTACGATTAGTACGGCGCCAAGATTTAATGACAATTCCTTGTAGAATTCGACAAAATAAAACGAAAAACAAGAATAAAATTTTTCCATATCTCGCTTCGTTTTCGAGATATTGAACGTTAAACTTGTCTTTAAATTCAGATATATTGTTTGTATAGTATGCAGGGCCGAATCTACGGGGCAGCGAGGATACATGCCCACCCCGTAAACTTTTAGGGGCGCCAAAACGGTGCATTGTGTTTTTTTTTGCTCGTCACTTACTAAATCGGTGCGCCAAAATGTTTAATTTGACGTTTTTCTCGGGGAGGGCGCCAACTGCAAAGTTTGCCCCTCCCCCCTCGTAATAACTGTAGGTCCGATCCTGATAGTATGTGTAATATTTTGACAATGAACGTGTTCCATTTAGAAAACACAAACGACACTGTGTGACACAGTGCATAGGGAAAAAGTAATGCCAACCAAATTTCAGTGATTTTTGTACTTTCTTTTTTCACAAAAAAACTAATTTTTTTTTAGCTGGAGTTCCGAAAATGGGAATGTTCAGATTCACTTGAAATTTTTACCAGAGACTCGAAAATATTAGTTACGACTAGTTAGTTTTGACAATATACTTCGACTTTGATATAAAAATTAGGTGGTAAGATTAGCTAAGGTTAGGGTAGTTTAGTTAGTTTTGACAATATACATCGACTTTGACATAAAAACTAGGTCATACAGTGTTGTTTGTGTTTTCTAAATGGAACACGCTCTTTGCCAAAATAGTACATATTATTGGCGACGCAAAGATTCTTACTCGCGCCTCTGGTGGTAAAATTAGAACTAGTATAAAATAAAAATATACGCATGCGTTTAATTGGGGATATACAATCTAGTAATCCGCACATAATTTGTATGAATCATATTTTTATTAACAATTACACGTATACAAAAATTTTTACTTGATACAGCTTCCAATTTAAAAAACCAGAGGCGCTCATGTAAGGTAACATCAAAAATGTAAACTTGACCGCATCGATGCGGCATCATCACTTTTCTGATGCGTCTAATACTACATGATGCGCTGCTCATGCTCTCTTGAAATTTGATGTACATTAGATGTTTTGGAATGGGATATTGGCATCATTTAGCCTCTGATTTGGCTACAGATAGACTATAGATAATATAGCAATACAGTCCTTGTATAGGTATATTATCTTTAAATTTCAACTTGAACTTACTTGAAATTGAAAATACTGAAATTATTTGAATGAAAAATATTACATACCTATTTTGAGTGCAAGATGTATTCAAATAGTTTAAACAATTTTAATCAAAGGTAAGTCTTTTTCAACAATTTGTTTTTCGGAATTGTTCCGGTTGGTGTTAATACCTACATAATATGACAAGTAGTTATAATTCTATATTATACACATGACATGCATCTTGGAGACGCATCACCAAATTTATTGATGCATTGTTTTAACGCATCAAATGCAAAAATTAATTTTTGATTTTTCGTTGTAATGCGTCTGATGCGTTTTTGAACTTTTGACTCTGCCTCATGCAAGCAGTGATGCATTTTTGAAGTTAGCCGTAATCTTTGCGTCGCCAATACATACAATATATTCGAATTTAAAGACAAGTTTTACGTTCAATATCTCGAAAACGAAGCGAGATATCAAAAAATTTTACTCTTGTTTTCCGTTTTATTTGGTCGAGTTCTACAATGAACTGTCATCAAATCTTGGTGCCGTACTAATCGTTGTCTTGCCTATTAACTGTATACGTACTTGAACAGCCCCGGTTAAACCATCCATTGTCAAAGATAACAGCAAAAGAATCTGCCCAATACCTAAACTCATATCGGTCGATTCACCAGCTTTATCTTTCAACATAAATAACACTACTCCGGACACAATCAGGAACACAAAGAAATATTTTTTGATCGCGTACGTTTTACGACCCACAAGCACTCCAAGCAACATCACAGGAATTGGTTTAGCCGATTTCCCAACAACCTAAAATGACATCTTTTAAATAAACGTCAGCAAAACATTCTGACGCAAATCGTTTTAACAAATTCACCTGCATCGGGTACGGAACCCACTGTAATGCCATATTGGAACAAACCATAGCCAATATATACGTTAACGCTGAACTTGCATAGTACCATGTTCTTGTTTTATCTTCTGGCTGTGGCCAAAAATATAACATAAACTTTGCAAATAAATAATTGACCGAACATAGAACCATACACAGTGCTAACGAATATGTAAATCGTTCTGCTTCTTCCACTTGTTCCACGTCATTGTTTGTGGCAGATAAAACATATTTACCTCGTGTGATTCGCTCTTGAAGAATACCAAAATAAAAATAACAATTAAAAATACCGGCAGCATAAAATATAAATCTTATATTTTTATTTTTTAACATTTCCATTAATTAAATTAAAAATTATTATTCAGATTTTATAAATCTAATTGTGCGAATTTCTATACCATAATTATTTTAATCTTTTATTTTAAATTTATTTATACGTATGTCCACATTAACACTTTTATTATTTTTATTCCCATTTTTCCGTTACCTGTTTTTATATTTGATTGGGACACGTCATGTATAATAATGATGTATATTTATTTTTCAGTGGCACGGTGGCTGACACGGACGGTCTCACAGATGAGACAGATCAAGCCTACATATAAAAAAGTGTAATCCAAAAGTTGCAATAAGTAGCAATTTACACCACTACTGATTTAGTCTGTTACTGTCCGTAATAGTGTTCACGTCATAATAAATATCATGTTTTTTAATCAGGTCGTGAAATTTAAATAGAAAAAAAACTGAAGTTGTATTTAAGTGTAAAAAAAGTCGTATTGAATAAAAAATTTCTCAAAATAAAGGCAGCCCATGCTACATTTGAGTCCAAAATAAGCTTTTTTTGCGCATTTCGCCAATTACGTCATGATACGTCACATATTTGAATTTTTAGAAAAAGACATTACAATTACTTATTATTATATTTATACAGTCTGAGTTTTTTGAGAGTTACCATTTTTATTACAGTCAAACCGTTGGTAAGAGCTAAGAGCTATAAAGATCCTGACAATAGCAATCATTTCCCCCGTCGATATCTGCAACTCTTATTTGAACAATTTCTCAATTAAATCAACGGTTTGGCTGAAGTACAAAAGGCAACTCTCAAAAAACTCAGGCTGTATATATATAATTCGCCAATTACGTCATCAAGATCTGCGCATCGGCGCACCTATTTTAATCTACCTTGAATAAAGGGATATTTTTCTTAAAATAAATAAATTTATTTTTAAGTGTTGACTGGTTGTGACATCCGGTGGCCATCATAGTATATACATAGTATATGTATGCGAACTGCATACATCATCATCAATATATCATACTAACACATTCGTATATTCGTATCCATACATCATGTGTTTTCGTCGTATGGTGCTGTATTACGTCACTCGTTGATTATAGTGGGCACAGTTTGGTAGACATACATTATAGTGGGCACAGTTTGGTAGACATACCCCTTGGACGGTCTGGATGGTCTGTTTTTTTTTTTATTTGTGGACCTAGCGATATCACACAAGTGCCCTGTTCATAGACGGAGAGCTGGTAGACATTTTGTATATGTCTAAAATGTGTTGACAACTTGGTTGAACGAACATGAGTCATTTCTTTATAAACTACATATGGTTTTTTGTTAATAGCACAGAACATCAGATGGAATATTACCCTCTCTTTTCTGTAGTCAGCAGTGTGCACTTCTGAGCGAGTTAGGATACTTAGTATTCATTCGTTCGGTGGTAGTGGATGGGCGTAGATCAATTGTTTTGATCACGTTTTGATTGTTATGGTCATTGTTACCATCACCGTATGGTGCGTATGTAGTATTATATATACGTATGCGACACCACGCAATATATCTCAGATCACTCACACACACAAGACAGATCACACAAAAACAAACTAAACCCAATGCACGTATATAACATATCTTCTATCCTTTTTTGGTTACACTGGTTTCAGTAGTATAGAGATAGCAATGTTCCCTCTGAACTCTGTGGTTAATAGTTTGGATCAAATTCTGAAATATTTGTGCTTAAAATTTCACAGATATATTCAATAAGATGATTATTAATTGCATTCGTTATTTTTTGTTACTGTTAATTTTAGAGATGTAAGATGTACTCAGAAATCGTATGTTTTGTAGAAAACGTAATTAGATCTTTTTTATAACATAATTTACCAGCAACAAATTCCATAATAAACTCTTTTTATTGAAAAGTCAATATTTTCGAGGTATTTACAAAAAACCACATTTTGAATGAATGGTAAGTCCTTCCCAGACTAGAGTTGTTTGGCTAGGCTGTCAGGAAAGGTTTCAGACATATAAAATTGTATTTAAAAATTTAAACAAGTATAAAACTCTGAATGAAAAATGCACACGAGCTCTTGTTCTATTACTAAACAGCAGTATCAAAACAAATTCAATAATGTACAATTGTGTACAGCATTAAATTGACAGATAATTGTTAAAGCATTCGAAATTCGATTATCAAACATTTATCTATTTCTAGTATTCAATTTAATTAATGAATACCTTATAATAAAACTTAAAATATTGTTTTATTCAGTTTCATATTGTTTAAATATTTAATAAACTTGTAAAAATATTTTTGTAGGATATTGTAATTCCATTTTATCTGCTGACTAATTTTTGCATAATATAAATGTATAGATAATAAACAATTCTTGGGGGGATTACCTCTGCTGTTATAATTGTCAAATAGATTAAAATAACTACTTATTCAAACTTATAAAATTTTACTTTTGTCTACTGGCATGTGGGAATGGGACGTCGTCATATCATTATTTTTTTCATATATTTTTATGTACATTTTTAATGTAGTAAATAAAAATAAAATTAATACGGTTGATACGATTAATACTATGGTTAATCGCGTTGATTCTGATGCTGCAGGCTCTTCAGAGGTGTGTTTCATGAACTATTTTTCTAAACTGACAATATTGATATTTTTCTGATAATGATATTCTTTAACATCTTTTCCACTGTAACTAATTGTTCTTTATATTCTATGAAAATTTTCATCTTTCAGTTTTTCGTTTTTATTGTATAATTTTGGTCTTATTAATTCTGTTGTTTTTTCAGAGTGATAATATGGATTTGTCCAATTTATCGACGGATGCCTCATTTTCAGCACCTGCGTCAATCACTGTGCCTTCAAATCACCTAACTTTTGAAGACATTAATAATATAGAGGCGGATTTAGATGATTATGAGATGATTTCGTTAATATTTTTATTGTATGATAATGTGAACACAGCTTTTGAATGTTTACATATGATACAAGTAATGAAAACTACTGAAATTGGTAGGCAGGGTAGGCATTAGGCTGGTCGTCCATTGGTTGCGGACAACTTCGAAATTCGATTCAGACGATTACGCACGTTTGTCGTTCGTCCGAAATGATATGTCTGCTGTCCGTCCACTAGCCCAATATTCCTCATTATTTTTTTTTTCTCAAGCTATAGATGCTATAAGAATACGTAAAAAACAATTTATGGCACGTAATATGCAAAGGTAGACAGTTATAATTGTAATTTACCTTCAGTTTTATCTCAATAAAAATAAAAATCTCATGAATTGGATTTATTCGCGCGTTGCAACTATACGCACAGAAAAGGACGAAAGAGACGCTTTTAGTGGACGAGGATGTATAGCTTCACAGCTGTTTGGATCGTTCGTCCGTTTTCATGCGTATTCGTTCGAATTAAATTTCGCACGTTTCCGCATCCAATGGACGACCAGCCTTACGCGGTTATGTTTTGTAGTGAATCGTTTTTTTATTATTTTCAGGTATGAGTAGGCCTAACTGTTTTGGTGCTATTTTTGACTGGGCTCAATCCGTGAAAGATAGGAATCCTGAATGGAAAAATATGTTATTAGAGGCATTATCTGTTGTCCAGTGTTTCGCACTGTTACGAAAATTAGGTAATTTATATATCGTATCTAGTAGTGAAAAATAATCATTTAAAAAAAAAAAATTAGAACGTAATAAGCTGTTGTTGGAACAGTATATGCATTTGTTGCCAGATAGCAGCACTTGTCAGTAGTTTTAAATGTTTAACAATTAATAATTGGGCTTGAAGAAATTTTTTTTTATATTATAACTGAAAAGATTATAAGTTGTATAAGTAAACTTTTTTTATTTTATTTTTTACGCAATATTCAAAAAGTTATATAAAATTAAAAATAAATTCTTAAATTTAAACCGATAACGGGTTGACAGTTCCCGAGTGCATATGTGACGTCATAATGTTTATTTGCCTGAAAATAAAATGTCTTTTTACTTTGAATTATTGTTGCTATGAAATTATTGCTTGCTAGTTGCTATAAACATTTTTGTAAATGAATATCTGAATATAATGACGTCACAGACATCACGATCTTTTTATTAGTAACTTGTTATGAATTCCATATTGTCATAGGTTTATAATATTTCCGTTATCAGTTTACTTTGTTGAAACTTGATAACAAAATCTAATAAATAAATTTTATTTGCTTACTTGCAGTAGTTATCTTTTTGTTCACTAGTTCGCTCCTCTATTATGACAGGTCTCAAAAAACTTTTGTATTAATATTTTTTCATGACCTCATGAATTCTGTGCTACCGTACACCAATGAATACTACTTACTATATTATACTACTAGACAAAGCGTAGAGCCAGTTTGTAGGCATTTTTCTTGGTGCAGGTAACAGGGTGAGAGGGGTGAGATTTAAGGAATATAACTAATATAATGTCAATTTTTGAGCAAATGCGACTATAATTATTGCAGGACATAATTTGTATACGTACATATTTTGAAAATAAAGCGAATACCACTTTCTTTCTTTCAAAATTTTGCAGTTTCTTCTCAAAAAAGTAAAATTTGACAATATTATATTTTGACAATAATTGTTTGAAAACGTCACTACGGATACAGTCGGTTATTGCATTGATTACTATATTACAGAATACTATTAGGTCGGAACTTGATCGTATCTGGCTGCCACAATGGGCCATTTTCTCAAAGTATGTAACAATCTGACACTAGGGCGGTGGCACAGGTAAGTTGGGACTACAACTCTGATTGAAATTTTAATTTAAAAATTGCTATGTAATCGCATAAAAAGTTATTTAACACCAGGGCGGCGCCACGAGTTATTCGGAACGATATGTCTATAGTCGGAATATTAATTTCTAAAAAATAAACAGTATTCCTAGGTAACCGAATTAGAAAATTTCGTTGCAAAAGTGGAATTAACAGAAGATGATTTTTGGTTGGTTAAAGGGTTAAAGTAATATTGCGATCATAGAGATGTAATCTCAAATATTTTTTTCTCCGGCCTGGTGACAGATTGCTACATATTTTGAGAAAATGGCTCATTATACATTTATATAATTAGTCTATATAGTATATAATATGTTCATTGGTTTGTGTGTGCTACCTTTTTTTAGGCTTCAAAAAACAAGAGATGTGTGAACGATTTTTACCGTATGACTGTGACACCAGTCTATATTTAAATCCGGTGAAGAAAGTGTTATACAGAATGTGTGAAAATTTAAATATTGAAGAAACAAAAAAACTTATTTCAAAAGTAAATGATGACTTGGAAGCAAAAAAATTGATGAAAAAAGAAGTATATGATGACCAGTATTTAGAAATTTATATTCTATATTGGGCTTCAATACAATATATAACGATCTCTGATAAAGCGATCGATTTAACGAATCTTCTGAAACTTTTAAAACAATTAGCAATGGATATATATTATGAAAATTTAAAAAATACTCTAAAATGGGCGAATCGTAAATATAATCTTCCTGATCAGAAATGCATTGTTCGCGAAGGAAAATGTGACATAAAAGAGGAACCTAAACCATTTACGGGTCGAATAAATGACTCAAGTCAAAATGATGAAACAATGCCTTCGATGCAAAGCTCAACAGCTTGTTCGAGTATCGATCCAAATTCAGACAGTTCTGAAATTTACGAAATGGATCCAAAAAATGCGGGAATATTGATGATTATAAATCAGAAAAATTTTAAGAATGATCCAAATTCTAAGGAACAATATGATCCTAGGTATGGTACTAATAAGGATAAAGACAGGTTAATTAGCGTTTTTAGGAAATTTGGATTTCGAATTATCACCCACGAAGATTTAACCCATAATGAAATTTTAACAAAAATTAAAGAGGGAATGGCTCAGTTCCGAGCGAGAGATTGTTGTTTCATTGTTGCAATATTATCGCATGGAAAAGAAGGTATAGTTGCGTAATCATCTTTTTTATTTTTAGAAAATTATTACTGGATTTGATGATATTTGTGGTTTAATTTATACTTCATTTTATATTATACTGTGTTATGACCAAAGGACCTGTAACAACAGAATTCACTTGAAGCAAATATTAGTTTCTATAGTGCTAATAGTAGTCAGTGGCGGCAGCAAAATCAAATATTTATGCCTACATACATCTACCATCCTTTACATACTTAATATGTAATGAAGTTTATCCATACCAATTAAGTTTCAAGCCTTTGTGTATACATAGAATACCGTGAAATAAGAAAATGTTATTTTCGGATTCTAGGAATTTGAAGATAAATTCTGTCAGTTCAGAGTTAAATCTCATAATGTAAAAGCTGAATTTTTTGTTCAAAAATTCACTAATAGTATACAAAAAAAAAAAAAAGATTCGGGTATTTTTCTTTTTATTCGGGATCCTTTGGGAACCTAAAATTACATAAAATGTTACTGCTTAATGTATATCGGCATATTAAGTACATTAGTACCGGAAAGAAGTTGGCGCCGAAAGTTGAAAAATCTTTTTGTTTTTTATATGGTTAAATTGCTCCCAAATTGCTCCTTTGAAATCAGTAATTGCTCCACTTGAAACTTAATTATTTAATTAGTTATTTATAAAGAAAAAAATTTTCCGTTATTTAAGTTATCAAAATCTCCCAAAATAATACTTTTTTATATAATTTCTTTACGTCAATAAATTGCTCCCAGTTTGCTCTCTTTAATTTAAAAGCTAAATCTTAATTTTTTTGAATAATTATTAAAATATTTTTTTTTTTTTTAATGTTATTTAACTTGTCAAAATTCAATTATCCTTAAATATATGCAAACGACTTAAAGGTATAATGGATTGCCTATACGTTTTAATAATACATAACCTAATTCATAATATTTTTTATTTTAATATATTTTAATTATTATTCAGAGAAATTAATAACTAACTCTTAAATTAGATGGAGCAAATTGGGAGCAATTTTTTGATATAAAGTAATTGTATAAAAATGTATTATTTGACAAGATTTTGATAATAGAAATAGTCAAACAAAAAAGTTTTTTTGTTTGTAAATAACTAATTAAGTTCCAGGTGAAGCAATTACTGATTCCAAAGGAGCAATTTGGGAGCAATTTAGCCATATAAAAAACAGAAAGATTTTCCAACTTTTGGCGCCAACTTCTTTCCAGTTACATTAGTACATGTGTAAATAATTTTTTAAAAAGTCGCCATTTATTTTAAATAATAACCAAAATCGACAGATTTACACATATTTTATAAAATTTTTTTAATATTATGACTGAAACTATGTGTATGAAAATATGCTCAATTCCTTAAAATGTAAGTTAAAAAAATTTATTATGATAAGGAATGTTGGAAATTTTTGATATTAAACTAAATTAAAAGCAAAATTATGTTTATTTATAAATGTCAAAAATAAATTTACCGGTAAAATGTTATAGACCGAGCGTTGACCGTCAAAAGTCTTACGTCATAAAACACAAGAAAATTTCTGTTAGAAAATTAAAGATTAGCAAAAAAGTAACACAATGCACTAGGGTTGCCTAATCCAAACTGGGCAATAAAGTCAAAAATTTAACAGTTTTATCAAGCTTTGACAGTTTTCTTAATTTATGAAATACAAAGGAAAAATAATCAAAAATGTAGTAGATTACTATAGCAATTATTCAATTTAATTGATTTAAAAAAAAAAAAAAAACAATTCAGTAATTTATTTTTTTACCTATAACTACATACAGATAAATACATCTTTGATTTCCTTATGATTTTATAGTCGCTCAGAGATCGAAATCGGTCATTGAGCGAAAAAAACAACCACAACGCGTTGTGGTCATTTAAAATCATCCACAACGCAAAATTCGTGTTGTGGCACTTATAAAAACAGCCACAACGCGTTGTGGCTAACAGAAAAAGACCACAACGCGAAATTCGCGTCGTGGCTTTCATAAGATTTGACCACAACGCGACGTGGTCATTTAAAAAAGCCACACCGCGTTCTGTACGATAATTTGATGCAGTTGCGGTACGACGGACAAATTATTAGTCAACAGACGTATAGGCTTCAGAATGTCAACTAATAAAAGCGCTTCATCAAATTTTATTTTTTCATTATGATTTCATGATTTTACATTTGTAAATATAACAAAATTATTTCCCACATACTGAAATGAAAATTCGATCTTTTAAACAATACATAATCATACGATTAAAATCTGTTTAATTAAGTGCTCGAGGTGTCAGTATTTTTACCCGACTGCACCAGAAGAAAGGTAATTTATTGGAGGAAGTATAAAGGAAGCATAAGTAAGTATGTATGGTGATATGTATGCATCTATGTATCCGACTATATCTGTTTTTGTGGTGCAGTCTGCAGCATAAACTTGACGGATTTTGGTAAATAAGGTGTTGTTGGATTCGGAAACCCGAAAATCCGTAGAAATAAAATTTGAAAAATGTGCTATAATTATTCGTATATACTGTAAAATTTTAATCAACTGTTGATGTGAATCATTTTGTATATATATTTACATTCCTATATACAAACCTATTGTGACTATAAAATCATAAGGAAATCAAAGATGTAAAAATATTTATCTGTATGTAGTTATAGGTAAAAAAATAAATTACTGAATTATATTTTTTTTTTAAATCAATTAAATTGAATAATTGCTATAGTAATCTACTACATTTTTGATTATTTTTCCTTTGTATTTCATAAATTAAGAAAACTGTCAAAGCTTGAAAAAACTGTTAAATTTTTGACCTTATTGCCCAGTTTGGTTTAGGCAACCCTAGTGCATTGTGTTACTTTTTTGCTAATTTTTAATTTTCTAACAGAAATTTTCTTGTGTTTTATGACGTAAGACTTTTGACGGTCAACGCTCGGTCTATTATTTTTTCAAGTTTTTTTTTTTTTTTTTTTGTCTAATGAAATTTTTACATCTGTAAGGGTATGGAGGGTAGATATAAGGAGGACCATCACTGTATCAAAAAGTGTCCATAAATGGCGTAAATAGTGGCGGCGCTATTGTAGCAAAAGGGTAAATTTAGAGAAGTAAACAAGGAAAGAAAAACATCCGCGTTGTTACATAATTGTTGTTTTTTTATTATAATTGTTACATATAATTGTTTTATTATTTTAAAAATTTAAAAACTCAACACAATAAAATCACTAACAGACATTAAAAGTTCACGTAATTATGAATCACTTTCAACATGTTTCACAGCGATTTTTTTGTAGGTTATTAAACAGCACACTTCACTCCGTCGACAACTACAAAGTTCATTTCATACTCTTTTGCTACTCTAGCGCTATTCTGGCGAGTTTTTGAACTGTTACTTAGTACTTATAAAACGGGATTTTTTGAACTATTTTTCTATTGTTTTCCGTACAAGATAGTCCTCCTTATATCTACTCTCCATACGTAACGGGGACAAGTTGTCGTAATACTTTTTTAAAGAAATTTAACCAAAAATATATTTTAAACAGTGAAAATAACTATTTTTCACAAGATTATTTTTTTAACTTACCAATACCAATATAGCGTCTTTTGGCTTCAATTTTATTTTTAAAACATAAGTTATCTTAGACAAAGAAATATTTATTGCCAATATACATGTTATTTATAGTGGTTGTCTTTTTTTAAGGGGTGCATAATAGGCATTTCTATAAAATATAAATTACAGGTCCTATGATTATGACTTGTTATTATTCAAGAAAATAAAGAATTTTTAAATAATGATAAAGATGGGGTGAATAGAAAAACCAACAATTTTTTGCGGTTAGTCTAGCTTTTAGTTTATAGCTTTAAGATGGTTGTATTTAAGTTTATCACAAGTTACTATTAATAAGTAACAATAAATCATAAATTAATGTTTAAACTAGTACTACGTTAAGTAATTTTGTCATTAAATTGTGTTTACGTTCAAAAGGATAGTAAATTTCATATCCTAGGTCCCTTATTTATTAAAATTATGTAAAATTAATGTGATTTTTTTTTACAAATATCCGATGTATTTGCCTAAATTAATAACCTAGGTTAAATTGAAACAGCTGTGGTGAAGTCACTGAAGTCAATAGAAAGTTAAATAGAGCTAATAGACACAAATAAGGGAAGAACAGAATTTGACGTACCAGGGCTGACCACTTTTAAGAATACTAAGTTACTATAATTTCAAATATACATGTATACGCACATTTTTTTTAAAATTTATTTGTTTCACAAATAGAGTTTCTGTATAATTATATATTGTCTTCAAAAGGCTTATTACATTAATTATTTCTGGGAAATTATTTTTTAAAGATTTGGTACTTGGAACGGATTGCTATGGTGTTCGATTGACCGCAATCGAAAACTGTGTTCAAGACAAAAAATTTATAAAATTACTAGGCAAACCGAAAATTTTAATTCTCCAAGCATGTCAAGGACTCGTAAGGCAGACGGGTATTTAAAAAAAGAAACATTTTTAATTGAAATCAAAAGGCCTTATTTAAATTGTTGTTATAGAAATTCTCCTCCCTGAAAGTGTTGTAAATAGCAATACTATTGACGAAATTGAAGAGACGCAAATGAATTTAGCACATGACGGTCCAGTACAGAGTGTACCAGAAAAGGCAGATTTTTTGGAAATTTGTGCCTCCGTTAAGGGGTTTGCTGCTATCCGAGACCAGAAAAAAGGTTCCTGGTTTATTCAGACATTTTGTCAATTATTAGAAGAATTTGGTGAACGGTAATGATTTCAGGACATAATTTACAATGCAGTCTTTTACAGGAAAAACTTTTTTTTGTTGTAGAATACATCTGGAAGAAATAATTATCAAAACTAAAAGCAAAGTAGGGGACAAACGATGGGACAAATGGTGTATGGTACCTGAAAGTCGATCGACATTTAGAAAAAAATTATATTTTAAATCACTTTCGACTCCACTTGTTCAAAATGGAGGAAGTACTTCATGACCCTTAACGATTTTGTGTTTTTGTTAATCATGTTTTTAAATGTTTTAAATTCTGTACAATTTTATTAATGAATTTTATTAAATTATTTTTTATATGTTTAACTACTTGTTCTTTTTATTCAGACTAAGAAACTCAACCTTGTTTTGACTATTCTAATAATTTTGTTGTGAATTTTTTTTGAAATTATGTGTATTTGTATCGTACCTAATAATTTTTTTTTCGTCGAAATTTTTTATAGTTTAAAAATATTGAAAGTTCTAAATTTATTATTTTTTAGTAAAGATAAATTATTTTTTAGTAAAGATTTATTATTTTTTACTAAATTTATTATTATTTAGTAAAGATAATTTGGAATCCGACAGAGAAAAATGTCTCGTAACGTTACAAAACAGAGCTTGTATTGTTACAAAACAGAGGGTTCTGATGTAATTCGACAAGATATTTAAGACGGTTTATTTATTTTATTTTATGTATTTATTTATTTATTTATTTATTTATTTATTTATTTATTTATTTTGAATTTAAGCTCTTGGTTTGTAACGGTGCGAGGTAAGCTTCATTTTGTACCATTAACTAAACTAGGCAGAATACCAATGACAAAGTATATAAAAGGTAAATTTATACTTGTTACGTAATTTGTTAAAGCGGGTGTGTCTTTGTTAAGTAAGCACCGGACATATCGACATGAAATTGTTCGGATCATTATAAAATTTCAACTTTTGAATAATAAAAATCGAGTACTCGAGATATTGGTTGGTTTTGGGCAAAATAAGTTTAATGCATGTTTTGGTTAATTTGTTATATTCCGAGCATTCATGTTGGTGTACTTTCACTTCATTGTTGTGGACTATTATGTTAGTAAAATGGTGGCCGTTCAAAATTTTTTATAGATTAAAGGAAAGTAAAAATATTTTTTAGATAAAAATATCGTAACAATTTCTCTAATAATAAATTGCGTTATATAATAATTTCATTGAACGATTTGTGTAATAAAGAAAATCGACGCAAAAGCCACTCCGTGTTTTCTGTCCAATTGTTTATACGACCGTAGCTCAATTAAAAATGCGCGGGTTTTATAAGGATTAGTTTTTACATACTATCAATATAGCATAAAAAAAAACTAATACATATTGACATTAACCGATAATGAATGGTTAATTCTAAACTATTTATTGACAACTATTATAATGACTCGAATTTATGATAGTTGTTCAGATCAAATCAGAATGGCAGGAGATCCCCGTATTTTGGGCGTATTACTTTTTAGTGTATTTAAATCGTTAGATATGAACCAAACATGTGTTTGTTTAAATTTTTATTGCATCAAGTACTTGAAATCGCTATATGTATTTCACATTTTAATCTTCCATTAATATTATTTTACTATTTTACAGTAAAACGTTACTATAAAATTTGTGTCTTGTTACTTTTGTCTATGCGGTTCTCTGTGAAGAAAAAGAATGACCTCAAAGATATCTTTAACTCAGAGAGAAAGTTTAACTCAAAGAGATAACGTTGAGTTTATAATATAAAAATGACTATTTAATTATCCTATTTTTTATTATATTTAGAGAAACTATTCTAAATTTAATTGCATCTTCCGCTTTGACCGAAAGTTTCGATGCTACCCAAACATCGGTTTCATTTTCGACTTCAGTCGCCAAACTGACCTTCGGTCGGACACTAGTTAAAAGATTATGGGATTTTATGCAGCTGCGCATGTTATTGACACGATAGTAGCGCGGCAGAAAAATCAGAAAGCTAACTCGATGTCAATTGATGAAGTGCGCATACATTCGACTAAACAGTCGATCTGCTGTAACCGTGGTAACCGTTTTGTCTTATTTATGATTGGTTAAATCAAAGAGGATTATGCACGAATTAAAATACGGACGGTACAAAACAGCATTTTTGAATTTTTTAAAAATGGGAACAATTTGGTTGAAATAGTCAACAAAATTTGAATAAGGAATGAGGATAAGAGAAATAGTCAGAGAATCGTAAATGAAAATTGCAGAAAAACCTGTATAGTCGGCTTGGAGATCAAACTTTGCTTACCAGGCCAAGTATTATTATTTTAATATGTTCAACCGCTTCACGATTTCGTAAATTAATATACATGTAACATGATTTTTTAATTGGTTTTACTGTAATTAATTGAAGGTTTTTGTTTAGTACTTAGTAATTTAATTAATTAATTGGTTGGGCCAGTATACGAAAATTATTTTTTGCATGATTAAAAATAAAAGTGGTTGCAAGATGTGAAAATTGATAACAATGATACACAATTCAAAATGCTTTTTATTATCTTGAAAAAATAAAATAACATATCAATTATTATTAATTTCCATTTCAGCGTTAATTTCGTTGGTGAAATTAACATTACATAGGTACAACCAGCAGTTGTTGTAAATATGTGATATTAAGTTATTGTTGTAAAAATTTTTAATTGTAGATAATTAGTATTAGTTTATTTGGATTAGTTTTACATTGCAAAAGGTAAGACACTTTTTCATTTGAAATTAATTTGCTTAAAAACTCCCCTAAAGTGTTAAAACAAAGACAAAAACAATTAATGAAACAATTAAAACGAAAACTTAAAAATTCGATTACAATAGTTTACATTACAATACATTTTTTTGGTTGCTAAGACGAATTTTTTTTTGTACGTGCACTAATACCATTCTTTTGCTCATCTTTGGGTACTTCGTCTTTATCTAAGATCTTCGAATATAATATTATTTTTTTCATATCTTAATTATTACTTGAAAAATCTATTGTAAACAGTTTCTGATAATGTAAAATGTTTAAGAAACATATACAATTTTATCATTGTAACAAAAAATATTTTTTTAAAAATTATTCCATTTGAAACGCGACTTTTCAAAGTATGGCTTCCTTTAACAGTACCTATGTTTGGTCTATTACTTCTAAAGAAAAAACTTCAGTTTCAGCGTATTTATTAGGGAATATAGTAATATATTTTTGATCAGGGTCGGCGCAAGGTTATTTGGCGTCCTAGGCGAAATATCTTTTGGCGCCCTCGAACTTGATAAACTTCTATTTAGCAATAATAACAGTTAAAAGTCATACAATGAATCTTCAATTTATAATATTTAAAACCTTTTCAAAGGTATATTAACACAATTAAATCAGTACTTAATGCTTATTTATTTACAATAAATTATTTATTAATAAATAATTAAACATTAGATCGTGTAATGTGAAATGTTGTTTTCCGACCACTTGACCAACCATGTAATGCAGATAAAAATCGACACTTTTTTGATCATTAAAAAATATTTTAATAAAAATTCATAAAAAATATTTAAAAAAAATGTCGAATGACTCCTTTTTTAATATACTTTTATTAATACAATGTATCTGATCAACCTTTTTGACATGAAAATACATAAATATTAAAGTCGTTTGGAAAGCGTTTAGTTAACACACATACGTACAGTGGCTTACAAAATTTATAATTTTTACGTCCCCAGATTTTTGGCGCCCCTTAATTTCTGGCGTCCTAGGCGATCGAGTAGTTCGCCTATATGGTCGCACCGGCCCTATTTTTGATTTTGAAACAGAATTACGCAGATCAGTGGTATAGCTAGTTCTGAGTAGATTCTGTATCAAAATCTCTTGGGAAGCCTTTTTTGGAAAGTTAACAAAAACAATAGCTTAAAAAAAATTGTTGCTTATATGCTGGTATAACTATAGCTCGAGGACTTTGTATCTCTGATACACCTAGCTGTTACAACGGCACACAAGGGCGCCCATATGATGATTTGAAGGCAGGGTTAAGGAGTATTTTTTTTGGATGACGAATAGCGATTTATTTGTAAGTAGCCATAAAATATTCCAATTTTGACCATGTTGTAAAACTTTATCCTGTTGCTAAAATATTAGGCTACGTTAAAGAAAAAACACTTGACTACCCCTACATTTAACGTTCCCCTAACAGCTAGTGGGTGGGAGCCGCGGCCCCTTTTGCCCCCCGAATATAGGCGCCTTTGATGGTACATACACCTCTGATAGTTTAAATGAATCTGTTCAAAATATTTTTATTCATTTGTTGCTATTTAAATTTTTTTACTATTATTTACTTTTTTTACACTTAACGTTTCCTTAACAGCTGGGGGGTGGGAGCCGCGGCCCCCCTTACCCCCGAGTATGGGCGCCATTGATGGTACATATGCCTCTGACAGAATAAATGAATCTTAAAAATACTTTTTTTCACTTGTTGCTATTTAAATTTTTTAGCTATTATTATTTTTGTTTTTGTTTTGATGCAAGTACCACTTTTATATTAAGAAAATTTACGAAATTTTTCCGAAACAAACTTTAATTCAAAATAAAAATCAAAGCAATTAATAATTTTATGTATTTGCAAATTAGTTTCTTAAGCTATAACAGACTGACTTATACACCAGAAAAGTTCTTTTTGATGATCAACTTTAGAAGTTTTCAAAAATATTTTCCCGTCTAGTAAGAAAATTTATCTTAGATACGCTTAACTTCTAAAATATTTATATAACTAACAGAGTACAAGACTTTTCATCGCAACTTTTGTTATCTTAAAATACTTTTTTTTCTAGGATATTATGGAGAAATTACTCGAAGAATCTACAAATTTTTTCTCATTTTTAATGTACGATTCGCCAAATTGTACAGTCGACTTAGGAGCGGACGATATGCCGGGTGATATATTTACCCAAGCACAACGACTTCATCGTGCTATATTATTACACATCTTTTGCGGAGAATATTGTTTTGCCTTACTGGCTATAGTTTGTAATGACTTTTTTCTACCGAGGTATTTACAAAAAACCACATTTTGAATGAATGGTAAGTCCTCAGACTAGAGTTATTTGGCTGGGTTGTCAGGAAAGGTTTCAGACAAATATAAAATTGTATTTAGAGTTCATTTCAAATGGGTTGACCTTGTTATTATTGAATTTATGTAAGAAAAAGGGTCAAGTTATTTGAAATGAGTTCTACATAAAATTTAAACAAGTATAAAACTCTGAATGAAAAATGCACACAAGCTCTCGTTCTATTAGTAAACAGCAGTATCAAAACAAATTCGATAATGTACAGTTGTGTACAGCATTAAATTGACAGATAATTGTTAAAGCATTCGAAATTCGATTATCAGACATTTATCTATTTCTACTATTCAATTTAATTAATGAATACCTTATAATAAAACTTAAAATATTGCTTCATTCAGTTTCATATTGTTTAAATATTTATTAAACTTGTAAAAATATTTTTGTAGGATATTGTAATTCCATTTTATCTGCTGACTAATTTTTGCATAATATAAAATGTATAGATAAACAGTTCTTGGGGGGATTACCCAGGATTACCTCTGCTGTTATAATTGTCAAATAGATTAAAGTAAGTATTACAACTTATAAAATTTTACTTTTGTCTACTGGCATGTGGGAATGGGAAGTGGTCATATCATTATTTTTTTCATGTATTTTTACGTATTTTTTTA
This sequence comes from Brachynemurus nebulosus, assembly GCA_035578155.1. Classification (NCBI taxonomy): domain Eukaryota; kingdom Metazoa; phylum Arthropoda; class Insecta; order Neuroptera; family Myrmeleontidae; genus Brachynemurus; species Brachynemurus nebulosus. The sequence continues at coordinate 71,825,695 of JAPWDM010000003.1, forward strand.
ATGTAGTAAATAAAAATAAAATTAATACGGTTAATACGGTTAATACTATGGTTGATCGCGTCGATTCTGATGCTGTAGGCTCTTCAGAGGTGTGTTTCATGAGCTATTTTTCTAAACTGATAATATTGATATTTTTCTGATAATGATATTCTTTAACATCTTTTCGACTGTAACTAATTGTTCTTTATATTCTATGAAAATTTCCATCTTTCAGTTTTTCGTTTTTATTGTACAATTTTGGTCTTATTAATTCTTTTGTTTTTTTCAGAGTGATAATATGGATTTGTCCAATTTGTCGACGGATGCGTCGTATTCAGCACCTCCGTCAATTACTGTACCTTCAAATCACCTAATTTTTGAAAATATTAATAATATAGAGGCGGATTTAGATGATTATGAGATGATTTCGTTAATATTTTTATTGTATGATAATGTGAACACAGCTTTTGAATGTTTATATATGATACAAGTAATGAAAACTACTGAAATTGGTAGGCAGGGTAGGCATTAGGCTGGGCGTCCATTGGTTGCAGACAACTTCGAAATTTGATTCAGACGATTACGCACGTTTGTCTTTCGTCCGAAATGATATGTCTGCTGTCCGTCCACTAGCCCAATATTCGTCAGTATTTTTCTTTTTAATTTTTTTTTCTCAAGCTATAGATGCTATAAAAATACGTAAAAAACAATTTATGGTACGTAATATGTAAAGGTACACAGTTATAATTGTAATTTATCTTCAGATTCATCTCAGTTAAAATAAAAATCTTGTGAAATGGACTTCTTCGCGCGAAAAAATCCAAACAAAATTGGATTTGTTCGCACGTTGCAACTATACGCACAGAAACGGACGAACGGGACGCTTTTAGTTGACGAGGATGTATAGCTTCACAGCTGTTTGGATCGTTCGTCCGTTTTCATGCGTGTTCGTTCGAATTAAATTTCGCACGTTTCCTCATCCAATGGACGACCAGCCTTACACGGTTATGTTTTGTAGTGAATCGTTTTTTTATTATTTTCAGGTATGAGTAGGCCTAACTGTTTTGGTGCTATTTTTGACTGGGCTCAATCCGTGAAAGATAGGAATCCTGAATGGAAAAATATGTTATTAGAGGCATTATCTGTTGTACAGTGTTTCGCACTGTTACGAAAATTAGGTAAATTATATATCGTATCTAGTAGTGAAAAATAATCATTTAAAAAAAAAAAATTAGAACGTAATAAACTGTTGTTGGAACAGTGTATGCATTTGTTGACAGATAGCAGCACTTGTCAGTAGCCTTAAATGTTTAACAATTAATAATTGGGTTTTTGAAGAAATTCTTTCTTTATATTATAATTGGAAGAATTATAAGTTGTTTAAGGAAACTCTTTTTATTTTTATTTTATTTTTTTACGCAATATTCAAAAAGTTATATAAAATTAAAAATAAATTTTTAAATTTAGATTTTAGAGCCGATAACGGGTTGACAGTTCCCGAGTGCATATGTGACGTCATAATGTTCACTTACCTGAAAATAAAATGTCTTTTTATTTTGAATTATTGTTGCTATGCAATTATTGCTTGCTAGTTGCTATAAACATTTTTGTAAATGAATATCTGAACATAATGATGTCACAGACATCGCGATCTTTTTATTAATAACTTGTTATACTATGAATTACATATCGTCATAGGTTTATAATATTTTCCGTTATTAGTTTACTTTGTTGAAACTTGATAACAAAATCTAATAAGTAGATTTGCTTACTTGCAGTAGTTATCTTTTTGTTCACTAGTTCGGTCCTCTGTTATGACAGGTCTCAAAAAACTTTTGTATTCATATTTTTTCATGACCTCATGAATTCTGTGCTATCACAGACCAATAAACACTATTATATTATACTACTAGACAAAGCGTAAAGCCAGTTTGTAGGCATATTTTGCAGGACATAATTTGTATACGTTCGTATTTTGAAAATAAAGCGACTACCACTTTTTTTCAAAATTTTGCAGTTTCTTCTCAAAAAAGTGAAATTTTATTATCAATATTATATTTTGACAATAATTATTTGAAAACGTTACTCCGGGTACAATCGGTTTTTGCATTGATTACTATATTACAGAATACTATTAGGTCGGAATTTGGTCGTATCTGGCTGCCTCAATGAGCCAATTTCTCAAAATATGTAACGGTTTGACACCAAGGCGGCGACACAGATAAGATGTAGTTCCCTGGTGTTAAATAATTTTTTTATGCGGCTACATAGCAATTTTTAAATTGAAGACATGAGTGGATGAATGTGTTATGTAACATTTTTATAATTTTACAGTAGAAGCGTTTGAATGTTTTTATTTACATATACTTCCCATGCCTTAGCACATGTTTATTACTGAATTTCTACAAAACTATTCGACCTAATGAAACCAAATTTTAATATATGATACTTCAGCATAGAATATTTCAAAATTTGGAAAAAAATGAATTTTTGAAAAAATGTTACATAACACCTTCATCCACTCATGTCTTCAATTATAATTTCAATCTCTGTGATTGAAATTTTAATTTAAAAATTGCTACGTAACCGCATAAAAAAATTATTTAAGACCAGGGCGGCGCCATCCTAGGTAACCGAATTAGAAAATTTCGTTGCTAAAGTGGAGTTAACAGAAGATGATTTTTGGTGGGTTAAAGTAATATCGCGATCATAGAGATGTAATCCCAAATACCTGTGTCGCCGCCCTGGTGACAGATTGCAACATATTTTGAGAAAATGGCTCATTATACATTTATATAATTAGTCTATTTTTTTAGGCTTCAAAAAACAAGAGATGATTGAACGATTTTTACCGTATGACTATGACACCAGTTTATTTTTAAATCCGGTAAAGAAAGCGTTATACAGAATGTGCGAAAATTTAAATATTGAAGAAACAAAAAAACTTATTTCAAAAGTAAATGATGACTTGGAAGCAAAAAAATTGATGAAAAAGGAAGTATATGATGACCAGTATTTAGAAATTTATATTCTATATTGGACTTCAATACAATATATAACGATCTCTGATAAAGCGATCGATTTAATGAATCTTTTGAAAATTTTAAAACAATTAGAAATGGATATATATTATGAAAACTTAGAAAATAGTCTAAAATGGGCGAATCGCAAATATAACCTTCCTGATCAGAAATGCATTGTTCCCGACAGAAAATATGACATAAAAGAGGAACCTAAATCATTTACGGGTCGAATAAATGACTCAAGTCAAAATGATGAAATAACGCCTTCGATGCAAAGCTCAACAGCTTGTTCGAGTATCGATCCAAATTCAGACAGTTCTGAAATTTACGAAATGGATCCAAAAAATGCGGGGATTTTGATAATTATAAATCAAAAAAATTTTAAGAATAATCCAAATTCTGAGGAACAGTATGATCCTAGGGATGGTACTAATGAGGATAAAGACAGATTAGTTAGCGTTTTTACGAAATTTGGATTTCGAATTATCATCCACCAAGACTTAACACATAATGAAATTTTAACAAAAATTAAAGAGGGAATGGTTCAGTTCCGAGCGAGAGATTGTTGTTTCATTGTTGCAATATTATCGCATGGAAAAGAAGGTATAGTTGCGTAATCAATTTTTTTTTAAAGAAAATAATTACTAGATTTGATGATATTTATGGTTTAATTTATACTTAATTTTATATAATACTAGGACTTACCCGCGACTTTTCTCGTGTGATATTAGAAATTATGACATTAAGTTAATACGTATAAAATATATCGTGCCAATGTTGAGGATTGTTATTTTTTTGGTAATTTTCCTGTCAAAGTAAAATATTTTTTTGTTCTGTATTCTTTTTGTCTCTTCTGTTAACAATATACAAAGTTTTAAACCAATCATCCGCTCTATAGTAGTCAATTGTCATAATTGAATACATTTTCTCTCAGGAATAAATTTTATTTTCCCGGGTTAAAAGGTAGCCTATAACCATTTCTGTCCCGCAAGCTATGTTTGTGCAAAGTTTCAAGTTGATTGATTAAGCCGTTGAGGCGTGAAAGCAAGTCAAACAAACAAACAAACTCACTTTCACATTTATAATATTAGTTAGGTTTGTTATGATTAGTTGTTGTTCTAGAAATTAAAGAATTTTTAAATAAAAATAAAGATTTGAATTTTACTGGAAAATAATAATAATTATGATAACTAAAAATAATGTCACAAGTACCGTCAAATGGGATATATAGTTCTGACGGAGGGAATAAAAAACTATAATTTCTTGCGATTAGTGTAGTTTTTAGTTTCTAGTTTATAGATGGTTGTATTTAAGTTTATCGCAAGTTACTGTTAATAAGTAATAATAAATCATAAATTAATGTTTAAACTTGTAAGAAGGAAAATCAGTGAAATAGTGCAAAAATTAGGCTACGTTAAGTACTTTTGTCATTAAATTGTGTTTACGTTCAAAAGGATAATAAATTTCGTATCTTACCTCCTTTATTTATTAAAATTATATAAAATTAATGTGAATTTTTACAAATATCCGGTATATTTGTCTTAAATTATTAATCTAGATTCAATTGAAACATAACGGGGGTGAATAGATACGCCACTGAAGTCAATAGAAAGTTAAATAGAGCTAATAGACACTAATAAGGTAAGAACAGAATTTGACGTACCAGGGCTGACCAGTTTTAAGAATACTAAGTTACTATAATTTCAAATATTGGGTCATCCGGAAAGTTCGTGCCATTTTCGGACCCACTTGAATGAATTCATATTTCTTCAAGTAGCAACCGCAAACGAAACATGCGACAACATGTTAGTGTTAGGCCGATATTGTTGCTTATAATATGTATCATACATCTTTAAACAATGTTTAAATAATTTTTCTTTTGTCAGTAATAATGAGCAATCTTAGACATTAAGAAACATCATGTCATATTATACGAGTTTAAAAAAGGTACTGATGCAGCTGACGCGACGAGAAATATTTGTAGTATTTATGGTGATGATGCGTTTTTTGACAGAACTTATAGAAAGTGGTTTGCTAGATTTCAAAAGGGTAATTTTTTTTTGGAAGATGAAGCTCCATCCGGTGGATCTGTGTGTATTGACGATGAATTTATCCATCAAGAAATAAAACGAAATCTGAGACAAACTGTTAAGAATTAGCGGAAACTTTTGAGCATTCAAAATCCACAGTTTTCGGCCATTTGAAGAAAATCGGGATGGTCATTTACACCAAAAACGGCACGAACTTTCCGGATGACCCAATATATATGTATATGCACATTTTTTTTTTTTTGAATTTATTTGTTTCACAAATAGAGTTCCTGTATAATTATATAGGATTATATCCAAAAGGTTTATTTCATTAACTATTTCTGGGAAATTATTTTTTAAAGATTTGGTACTTGGAGCGGATTGTTATGGTGTTCGGTTGACCACAATCGAAAACTGTGTTCAAGACAAAAAATTTATAAAATTACTAGGCAAACCGAAAATTTTAATTATCCAAGCATGTCAAGGATTAAAATGCCAGACGGGTATTTAAAAAAAGAAACATTTTTAATTGAAATCAAAAGGACTTATTTAAATTGTTGTTATAGAAATTTTCCTCACCGAAAGTGTTGTAAATAGCAACACTATTGACGAAATTGAAGAGACGCAAATGAATTTAGCACATGACGGTCCAATACAGAGTGTACCAGAAAAGGCAGATTTTTTGGAAATTTGTGCCTCTGTTAAGGGGTTTGCTGCTATTCGCCACCTGGAAGAAGGTTCCTGGTTTATACAGACATTCTGTCAATTATTGGAAGAATATGGTGAACGGTGATTATTTCAGTACTCAATTTACAATGCAATCTTTTACAGGAAAAACTTTTTTTGTTGTAGAATACATCTGGAGGATATAATTATCAAAACTAAAAGCAAAGTAGGGGACAAACGAGGGGAGATACGAGGGGACGAGTCGTGTATGGTACCTGAAAGTCGATCAACATTTAGAAAAAAATTATATTTTAAATCACTTTCGACTCTCCTTGTTCAAAATGGAGGAAGTACTTCATGACTATTAACGATTTTGTGTTTTTGTTAATCATGTTTTTAAATGTTTTAAATTCTGTACAATTTTATTAAATTATTTTTTATATTTTTAACTACTTGTTCTTGTCATTCAAACTAAGAAACTCAACCTTGTTTTGACTATTCTAATAATTTTGTTGTGAATTTTTTTTTTAAATTATGTGTAACTATTTGTATCGTAATAATTATTTCTTTTTCGTCGAAACTTTTTATAATTAAAAAAAATATTAAAAGTTCTAAACTCATTATTGTAAATAGTCAGTGGCGGATTTATCCTAAGTAAGGCTCTAGGCTCAGTGGAAAATGCCACCCCTGAGAAGGTAAAAAAAAATTTTGCCGCCTTTTTTGCCAAATTTGCCGCCCCTACAATGGCTGCCCTTTTCTTAAAAAACGTAAGTGACGAGCAAAAAAAAAAAAACAAATTCTACATTTTGCCGCCCTTTTTGGCCCAAATTTGCCGCCCTAGGCTCCAACCTACTCAGCCTGCTGGTAAATCCGCCACTGTAAATAGTGAAAAATTTGAAACAAATTTAAAATGAACGAAATGGGCCCTTGGAAATGTGACGTCAAAGTTTGTCTTTGTACACACTACTATACAAATTTATGGGTAAAAAAATTAGTAAAGATAATTTGGAATTCGACAGAGAAAAACGTCTCGTAACGCTACAAAACAGAGCTTGTATTGTTACAAAACAGAGGGTTCTGATGTAATTCGACAAGCTATTTAAGACGGTTTATTTTTTAATTTTACTTTTTTTTCTTTTTGAATCTAAGCTCTTGGTTTGTAACGGTGCGAGGCAAGCTCTGTTTTGTACTATTAACTAAACTAGGTAGTGTAGGAAGTTTATCAGGATACGAATGACAAAGTATATAAAAGGTAAATGTATACGTGTTACGTAATTTGTTAAAGGGGGTGTGTCTCTGTTAAGTAAGCACCGGCCATATCGACATGAAATTGCTCGGATCATTATAAAATTTTAATCTTTTAAACAAACCATATGGAAAATTTTTTTTGTCTTAAAATGTCGAACTTTTTACTGCCTTGATAAGTACAATAGATAAGGTTACGAAAAAAGAAAAAGAAAAAAATCAAAGATCCCAAAATCAAAAAAGTGAATCCTAGGAATTCACAAAATAATTATACCAAACTATGTTGATAAAATTTGAACATTATTTAGAATTATACCGTATTTCGGAAAATCTGTCACAAATGGCGGCACCTGTACCAGTGAATATATACATATCAGAGCATTTTGAGCCGCCATACTACAGGACGAGTTAACTCGTCTTAATCATTTAAAGCTTATATAATTTTTTAATAATAAAAATCGGGTACTCGAGATATTGGTTGGTTTTGGACAAAATAAATTTAATGCATGTTTTGGTTAATTTGTTATATTCCGAGCATTCATGTTGGTATACTTTCACTTCATTGTTGTGGACTATTATGTTAGTAAAATGGTGGCCGTTCAAAATTTTTTATAGATTAAAGGAAAGTAAAAATATTTTTTAGATAAAAATATCGTAACAATTTCTCTAATAATAAATAAAGAAAATCGACGCAAAAGCCACTCCATGTGTTCCGTCCAATTGTTTATACGACCGTGGTTCAATTAAAAATGCGCGGGTCTTATAAGGATTAGTTTTTACACACTATCAATATAGAATAAAAAAAAACTAATACATGTTGACATTAACCGATAATGAATGATTAATTCTAAATTATTTATTGATAACTATTATAATGACTAGAATTTATGATGCTTGCTCAGACCAAAACAGAATGGCAGGAGATTCCCGTATCTTGGGCGTATTACTTTTTAGTGTATTTAAAACGTTAGATATGAACCAAACATGTGTTTGTTTAAATTTTTATTGCATCAAGTACTTGAAATCGGCATATGTATTTCACATTTTAATCTTCCATTAATATTATTTTACTATTTTACAGTAAAACGTTACTATAAAATTTGTGTCTTGTTACATTTGTCTATGCGATTCTCTGTGAAGAAAAAGAATGACCTTAAAGAGATCTTTAACTCAGAGAGAAAGTTTAACTCAAAGAGATAAACTCAACATTGAGTTTACAATGTAAAAATGACTATATTTGATTATCCTGTTTTTTATTAGGGGTATATTTAGAGAAACTATTCTAAATTTAATTGCGTCTTCGCCATTGACCAAAAGTTTCAGCGGTAGTTAAACATCGGTTTCATCTTCGACTTCAGTCGTCAAACTGACACTATAGCTAAAAGATTATGGGATTTTATGCAGTTGCGCATGCTATTGATACGATATAGTAGCGCGGCAGAAAAATCAGAAAGCTAAAGCGGGTTCTACACGATGCTACGAACGTTCCTTCCAACGTTCGATCGAACGTTTGAGGCAATTAAGTTCGATAGTTGGTGCGACGAATGTGTCTGCTACACGGTGAATCGAATGTTTGATCCAATACGAATGATGATGTGTTGGTACTCAGTGGACGACGCTGTTATCTGTCTGATGTTATCTCTAATGTTATACACTGATGTTGTCTCTCTTCACATGAACGAGTCGTGCAGCTGCTGAGTCGAACCAACCAACGCAACCAACATTGACCTTCAAACGTTCGAAGCATCCCTTTGATTCGGTGCAAGAATACCGACATCGAACGGGACACGACCAAATGCGAACGTTTGACGCTCGACATTGGACACTCGTAGGTTCGAACAACAGCTACACGATGCTACATATGAACCATCCAACGTCGAATGTTGGAAGGTGTTCGTAGCATCGTGTAGCAGCGGCTTAACTCGATGTCAATTGAAGAAGTGCGTATACATTCGACTAAACAGTCGATATGCTGTAACTGTGGTAACCGTTTTGTCTTATTTATGATTGGTTAAATCAAAGAGGATTATGCACAAATTAAAATACGTGAGGTACAAAACAGCTTTTTAAAACTGGGAACAATTTGGTTGAAATAGTCAACAAAATTTGAATAAGGAATGAGGATAAGAGAAATAGTCAGAGAATCGTAAATGAAAATTGCAGAAAAACCTGTATAGTCGACTTGGAGATCAAACTTTGCTTACCAGTCCAGATATTAATAATACGTTCAACCACTTCACTATTTCGTAAATTAATATACATGTAACATTATTTTTTAATTGTTTTTACTGTAATTAATTGAAGGTTTTTGTTTAGTACTTAGTAATTAATTAATTAATTGGTTGGGCCAATATACATACGAAAATTATCTTTTGCATGATTAAAAATAAAAGTGGTTGCAAGATGTGAAAATTGATAACAATGATACACAATTCAAAATGCTTTTTATTATCTTGCAAAAATAAAATAACATATCAATTATTATTAATTTCCACTTCAGTGTTAATTTCGTTGGTGAAATTAACATTACATAAGTACAACCAGCAGTTGTTGTAAATATGGAATATTAAGTTATTGTTGTAAAAAATTTTTAATTATAGATACTTAGTATTAGTTTATTTGGATTAGCTTTACATTTCAAAAGGTAAGACACTTTTTCATTTGAAATTAATTCGCTTAAAAACCTCCCTAAAGTGTTAAAACAAAGACAAAAACAATTAATGAAACAATTAAATCAGAAACTTAAAAACTTAGGAAAAATTAGAAATGAGGAATATGCGTAGCTTGAAAGAATCACTATTAATGAAACATTACTCAATATTTTAGCGGGCTAAAAATGTAATAAAACTTCTCAAAATGCATTTAAAAAAGCCGGTTTAAGTAAACGTGCTACATAAATTCAGGCAATTTACATTACAATAAATTTTTTTCGTTGCTAAGACGAATTTTTTTTTTTTGAATGCGCGCTAATATCATTTTTTTGCTAATCTTTGGATACTTCGTCTTTATCTTTATTTAAGATCTTCGAATATTATATTATTCTTTTCATATCTTAATTATTACTTGAAAAATCTATTGTAAACAGCTTCTGATAATGTAAAATTTTTAAGAAACATACAATTTTATCATTATAACAAAAAATATATTTTTTTTAAAATTATTCCAATTGAAACGTCTTTTGAAAGTATGGCTTCATTTATCAGTATTCTTGGTCTATTAACTACGTCTATTACTTCTAAAGAAAAAACTTCAGTTTCAGCGTATTTATTAGGGAACATAATAATATATTTTTGATTTTGAAACAGGATTACGGAGATCAGTGGTATAGCTAGTCCTGAGTAAGTCCTGTATCAAAATCTCTTGGGAAGCCTTTTTTGGAAAGTAAACAAAAACATTCCCTTAACCAAATTGTTGCTTATATGCTGGGGTACAAACAATATCTGTTACAACAGTATATACAAGGGCGCCCATATAATGATTTGTAGGCGGGGCTAGAACTGGGGGTAAGGAGTATTTTTAATATTTTGGATGACGAATGGCGATTTATTTGTAAGTAGCCATAAAAAGTTCCAATTTTGACCATGTTGTAAAACTTGATCCTGTTGCTAAAATATTAGGCTACGTTAAAGAAAAAACACTTGACTACCCCTACATTTAACGTTCTCCTAACAGCTAGGGGGTGGGAGCCGCGGCCCCTTTTGCCCCCGAGTATGGGCGCCTTTGATGGTACATACACCTCTGATAGATTAAATGAATCTCTTCAAAATATTTTTATTCATTTGTTGCTATTTAAATTTTTTTACTATTGTTATTTTTTTTGTTGCTTTGGTGCAAGTACTACTTTTATATAAGGAAACTTTACGAAATTTTTTCGAAACAAATTTTAATTCAAAACAAAAATCAAAAGCAATTATTTGCAAATTAATTTCTTAAGCTATAATAGACTGACTTATACATCAGAAAAGTTCTTTTGGATAATCAACCGTAGAAATTTTCAAAAATATTTTCCCGTTCAGTAAGGAAATTTATCTTAGATACGCTTAATTTTTAACATATTTGTGTAACTCATAATACAAAACTTTTCATCGCAACTCTCGTTATCTTAAAATAATTTTTTTTTCTAGGGTATTATGGAGAAATTACTCGAAGAATCTACGAATTTTTTCTCATCTTTAATGTACGATTCACCAAATTGTACAGTCGACTTAGGAACGGACGATATGCCCGGTGATATATTTACTCAAGCACAACGACTTCATGGTGCTATATTATTACACATCTTCTGCGGAGTATATTGTTTTGCCTTACTGGCTATTGTTTGTAATGACTTTTTTCTACCGTCAGTGGAATGCATTATACGGGCACTTAATTTGTCACAGGTTAGTATTTTGTAACTAAGATTTTGGATAGGATCGGGGAAGGAAATTAATTTCGACATAATACAATATCCAAGATAAGAAATCATTTATTTTAAGGTAGTAGTCTGGTAACTCGCGTTGTTTTTCATGCCTAATTTTAGCGGCATTTTTTTTTTTTTTTTTTTTTGAGAAAGAACAAATGAAAAGTTTTGAATTTTTAGTATGTTTTTATTTACATTTTAAGGTAACAAAAAGAATTGTTTGAAACAAAATGGCTTTTTTTTCGAAGTCCGCCATTTTGTTATTTTTTGATAAAATTTCATAATTCTAGTTCCGATGGTTCCGACCAGAATGACATATCGGACATATCTATAGATTAAGACTAATTAAGAATTTTTGATTTAAAATGTCCCCAAGAGTCAAAATCACCCGGGCCATCCACATGTTTTTTTTTTTGAGGCGCCAACTTCAAGTGATAATAATAATAATAAAACAAAATTTAATTTATTCAAAAAAAACTTTTTTTGTTACCTTAAGATGTAAATAAAAAATATTAAGAATTCAAAACTTTTCATTTGTTCTTTCTCAAAGTCCCAAAAAATAGGCATGAAAAACAGCGCGAGATATCAGACTACTCTACCTTAGAATTACATACTACGTTCAAATTTATCAATGAAACTTCAATCATATTAAATGCCACTAAAAGATCTAATAATAATTTTCAAATTATCAGTGAAGTTCATTTAAAAGAAAACTTATTTTTTGATTCTGGAAACTTTAGCGGATGTTACGTACTTATAAACAAAGTTATTTTTGAATTTACGCACTTAAATATTTTGTTAAGTATACTTTTTGAAATAAATATCTTCAGAGAATATCACGTTTAAAAGTTTTTTGTATTCAAAATTTTGACAAAGATTTTTATCAACTTTTATCAGTTCGATTAGAAAGACAATAATTGTTATTATTTTTTGGCCAGATTTAAAATGGAAATTTTTAAAATATTAACATTTAATACAATAGTAATATTCGAAATTCTTTTTATCAAATTACCTGGATTCTAGGAAAAAAAATTTTGTTCATTTTATAAGTGTATTTATATGATATTTGAAAAAAATTATCTTTCACTATGTGGCAATGAAATTGTAATAGCGATAACTGAAATATTTTATTTAAAAAAATCTTAATTATTTAATTACATTCAAGTAGAGTATTTGCTTTTATTCATATGTATAACTGATTATAATAGAAAGAAATTACAACGAATACTTGGAATTTATTAGAAAGGAATGATAATAATTTTTGATCTTTATCAAAATTACTATTTTTGGATATTGTCAAATCATTAATGATATTACAATATGAACAATGGTATATTACGTGATTGAGGTTGTAAGTTGCATATTACACACACGAGCGAAAAAATTACGCAAGAGCCGCGCAGTGACGAGTGCGTAATTGCGCGAGTGTGTAATATGCCTTACAATCAAGCAAGTTACGTACCTTACGTACTATACTTTATCTACGACTAACATTAAATTCACAATAAACAATAAAAATTTGGTACAAAAAAAACACATTATAATTATGTAGAACTTGAAATTTATTAAAAACAAATGTAGGTAAACCATTCAGTTGCTAGGTACAATTTTTGTACAGATTCTAATATAAAGTTGATAAAAGTGTTGTAGGCTGTTCTTCTTTATACACAGGTGCATGTAAAGTACAGAATTTCGCACAGATATATGTAAAACATAGTTTACCTAGATAGTAAATATTTTGTGCAATAAATCAGCATTTTCATGGCAGTCGTAGATAAAATTATTTATATATTCGACCACTTGACCAGCGACCCATTTCAGCTCGTAGAAGGCGATTGGTGTTATGCTATTATTTCTCTTATTTGGTGTAAAATCTAAACTATTTACTCAAATATTTTATAACTTAAAGACAAGACATCTTACTATTCTCCAAAATTTCGAGTTCAATTCTTCATTGATTTGTATAATTTTAAGGATGTTGGAGCAGCTACGTTCATGTCAATCGCAACATCAGCTCCCGAATTTTTTGTTAATTTAGTCGGTGTATTTATTTCGAACAATGATGTTGGCCTGGGAACAATCGTAGGATCATCAGCGTTTAATTTACTGGGTGTAGGAGCACTGGGCAGTTTAGCAGCGATAAGGGTATGTTAAGAAATATTTCATTTTGAAACTGTAAAATATATTGCAATAAAAAAATTTATTTTTAGCCGATTCCAATTAAGTGGTATCCCCTGTCACGTGACTGCTGTATTTATGCCTTTTGTGTTAGTGTGTTAGTAACCGTTATATGGGACAACAAAATTTATTGGTATGAAGCTTTAGTTTTGGTCATTTTATATATTTCGTATTTCGTATTTATGTTTTCAAATAAAAAAATCATTAAATTTGCGAAAAGAGTGGCAAGAAAATGGGCGAAAGAGGAGAAGAAGATCGAACCAGGTATATTAGAAACATATTCAAGAAAAAATTTGATAATCAGTTTGTGCTAAATTATTACTTTTTTCTTAGTAACAATAACAGTTCAAGTGATTGGACCGGATTCAAGCACCAAAAAATTATCCCTTGATTCGGACGATTCATTAACAGGTTCCGTAAAACAATATAAAAGGACAATCGAATTTAAACTTATGGATTATGGTATCTTCCGTTATTATGATGCGGAAAATGATTCGTACAGTGAAACTAGCTCATCTCCACACGTCTCACGAAAATTATCGCATTTAACGGATGGGACTGTAACAGAAGAAGGTAAATATAATTGGTTCATTTAAGTCAATAAAAGTCAGGTTTTGTGGGAAAAATTCAAAAGTGAATAGTGCGAATGGACCGCCTCTATCGGACAAAAAATTATTAATTGAACTTGTTGATATGTTTCAGAAGAATTTATTAGTTTATGGAAAGCACCAACCAAAAGTAAATGGCTTATATTTTGGTGGATTTTTACTTGGCCAATCCGTCTAATTCTCACACTGACACTTCCTGATTGTAGAAAGTACCCAAAAATATTCCCGTTGACTTTCATAATGTGCATCGTTTGGATCGGTATAAACTCTTATATCATTACGTGGATGATGTCAATTATTGGTTAGTATAAGCGTCTAAAATTGTTAATTTGCCTCAATTTTATAAATACAGTTGATCATAAGAAGTATCCATGTATTTGACCAAACACCTATGTGAGTCAAATGTGATTCAAGTGATTTCTTCATGGAACTCTGTATGGCTTAGGTCACAAAAAGGAGCCGTGATATGAAACCTACAACTTCATTTTTTGCTTAATGTTGAATGGTTTAGTAACACTCAAAATTCTAAATTGATTTTTGTGAAACACTCAAATTACAATTGGTTTTGTATTTTTAGGGCAAACGTTCCATGTTCCAGTTGTTGTGATGGGATTAACATTTTTGGCCGCAGGAGGATGTTTACCAGAAGCGACATCGATTGTAATTGTGGCAAGAAAAGGTTGGTTTTTGATATTTAAAGTTAGCTACGTACGGATTTTAATAAATGAGCCGTTATCTGGAATAATATTAGGTTGTGTAATATGAAATGTCGTTTCCCGACCACTTGGCTTACCATGTAATTCAGATAAATATCGACACTTGTTGAACATTAGAGAAATGTTTAAAAGCAATTCTTTGGGTCGATTCGTATCGGCGTAAGCCAAAGTCGCTTGCGCTCATTTTGAATCAATCTGCACTTATTTTGCATTACATTTGGTTTACTTTTGATCCCAGAGTATAGAGGTACAGCAACTACCTATTTTCTGTAATCACCAGTGGGCATTTCTGTGAACATTAGGCTACTTAGTAGTCAATCTCTCAGTAGCAGTCGATGAGTGTAGGTCAATCACAAGACAATGGATTTGATTGTTGTTCGTATTGTTACATCCCCACACGGAGCCACGTACATGCGTGTGGTGTCATAGATATGTATGGGACAGTACAGCCACCACCATCAACGTTAACTAACACAAATACACAATATCCCACTAATACAAAGTAAACCCAGCGCACGTATATTTCTATCTCTTACTGGTTACACTGGTTCCAGTAGTATAGAGATAGATATGTTGTCTCTACTGCTCTGTGCTTTTGACATTTTTGTATATTCCTGTCTCACTTTTCATGTTCTAGAGAGAAAGGTCAAGTTGGTCAAGTATTAGCGTTGGGTATACATCGTATATTGTGTATACGATATATACCGAACGCTAAGACTTGACCCTTCTCTCTAAAACATGGAAAGTGAAACAGGAATATACAAAAATGTCAAAAGCAAGCCAAATGTGATTCAAAACAAGTGCAAATTGATTCAAAATGAGCGCAAGCGGCGTTGGCTTACGCCGATACGAGTCGGCCCTTTAACTCTGAATATATTTCTTGTAGTCTGGAATCATTTCTGTCGTTACTTGGAATAATATTAGATTGTGTAATATGAAATGTCATTTCCCGACCATTTGGCCAACCAAGTAATCGACACTTTTTTGAACATTAAAAAATATTTCAATAAAAAATTATAAAGAGATCAACCTTTTTGACATAAAAATACATAAATATTAAAATCGTTTGGAAAGTGAATTTTAGTTAACAAAAATATGTACAGTGCTTGAAAAATTTATAATTTTTACGTTCTCAGATTTTTGGCGTCCTAGGTGGTTGCCTAGTTCGCGCCGGCCCTATTTGTAACATTAGGTGAAACCAAATACGGCGAGCACTAACTGATGTTTTTCCGTAGCAGACTTTTACTTAGTGTTTTCGAAATTTGAAACAAATGAAATTAATCGAATTGTAAATATCAAATTATTTTAATACTAATATTTTCGTTTATTGTGTAGGACAAGGTGGAATGGGCGTATCGAATGCCCTGGGAGCAAACACAATGGACATCTTAATGTGTTTAGGTCTACTTTGGTTTATAAAATCGATACAGGAGGCCGTTAATGGAGTTGGTTACTATTATATTCAATCATCTGGGATGAATTACATTATATTGTGTCTTTTAATTGGGGCTTTAGTTTTGTTTTCAACATTTGCCTGTAACAATTTTCTAATGTGCAAACGAGTTGGAATTTTACTGATAACAAGTTATTTAATATTTATCACATTTGCCATATTAGTAACTGGACATGTAATTAATTTGGGAAGTTCATTATGTTAGCAGGGTAAATATGGGCATAAAACAAATAGAGATAAGACTGACGCCATTTAAAGGCTAAATAGGCGTGACTGTATCAAAGAACTGAATTTCTTCCGTAACAATTTCAGTAAATTTTAAAATCAGAATTAGTCTTTTGCTTCCGACGTTGACGTTGCGTGGATTGAAAAAAAGTACAAAAGTAGACTGTGAATGAAATTAATACTTAAAAAAAATACCGCTTAATTAATATTTTAATAATTTTTTTTTATATAGTAATTTTTTCGTTTGTATATTTATTTTATATTAAAGTACATATATTATAACAAACCCCTTGTTATATAAGGACAATATAATAAATTTTTTATCAATTTAAAATGGTAGTTTTATTTTTTTGACATAACGAAATTATCAGAATAGGCAATAATATCTATGTATTTATATTGTAATAATGTTACTTACGAAATCCCTCTACCGTCGACGCACAAAACTGTTATCGAAGGCTGTTCTGGAAATCTATAAAACGACGTTTAATATCATAGACATATAACATAGACTTATATGTCTATGAAACGACTATAAAACGACGTTTAATAACATAGACTTATATGTCTATGTTTAACATTCTAATAATCTGTGGTTGTGGGAAAGTAGAGTGAAGGAAAAAACTAATTGATAATGTAAGGTAAGATAAATAAAAATGCAGTGTTTTTAAAAAAGGCCGCTCTTGTTTTACTTACTGAAAAATTATAAGGCGAACTTATATTACAAAAAAAAAAAATTATACATGAAGAATTATTATTTTACTTATGCATTAAATCAAAATAAAATTTATAAAGCTAAGACTAGTCAATCTTAATTTTAAAATAAGCTTTTACATAAATTTATTTCTTTTTCAAAACACGATATATTCAAATATTTTCCAATAAAATTCTTTCTATATATCTAACATGTCACATTTCCATTCTGCTATCAAAATTTTTATGAATTCAGTCAAAAATGACTTAGTACTATAATTTATAAATTTAAATAAATAATTTTGATTCTATTTTTTTTTTCTTTTTAAAGAGTCAAAACGACTGAAAATTCATAAAATCGAACAATTTGAATCTGTTTCATAAGAATCTCGAAAAGATGGCAGTTCCAGTTCTAAAAACATTCGCAATTTAAAATTATCATTATCATTTATTGATGTGCTAAATTTTAAAAATATCTTACATCGAGTATTACTCACACAATTCAATTCTAGTAAATTCTCATACGGTAATTTGAGTATTTATTTCTTGATTACTAGATTTAAACAAAAAATTTACGGTAAATCTGGGTAAATTTTAATAGAAAAAAATTTATATGCCACAATTATTGTTAACAACAGAGTGAAATGAAAAATAATAAAAAAGTAACTAAAATAAATAATTTTTTTTTAAATAATAATGGCAATTATTTTGATAGGTTATGGCATAACATAAGCAATTAAAGTAGAATAAATATTTATATATGTAAAATTATTATGTATGTTAGCAGTATTAATTAATAAAAACTAATATTTTAATAGAACTGTACACATTAAAAACAAATGATATAATGCAATTTTCAAAAGTTTAAACGATCATAAAAATTTATTCTATAAATTTTAAATCTTTTAAATAAAACATTTTTTTTAAAAAATTGTTTTAATATTTTATTCAACTGTTTTTCTGGTACTATAGTTAATGCAGAAATTTCAATTTTGGAATGTCAAATTATACGCCATTTTTTAAAAAGAATTTATTAGGTTATGATTTTTTTTAAATGATTATTCACATACAATAATTATAATGCAAAAACTATGTTACCAAAAAAAAAAAAAATATACTTTTGATTTTTATTACATTAACTTTTAATAAATTTTAGAGCAGACTCTGTTTAATAAATATTTATGCCCATAAGGACACGAATCATATTACGGATTATAATACAACGTAAATACACTTTGTATGCCATGATTAATATTATTACTTTTTTAAATAAATTAACAAACAATCCATCATACTTTACAAATGGATCGGTTATATCAATTAAATAACTTCCATTTACAACATCTCGTTTGAAGTTAGACACAAAATATTTGAAAACAATTAAAATTTTTATTAACCAGCTTTTATGGTTATTTTCATTTGTATCTAAATTCAATGTATATTTTGATTTATTTAGGAATAGTTCTCTTAAAATTATTTTCCAAATACTAAATATTTTTTTGATTATAATTTTGAATGAGATAAAGCTAGTAAAATAGTAACTTAAGTAAAAAAAAAAAACAACAAAATGTGTGAAGAATTATCTCTATTAAAAAAAACAGAAAAGAAACCGCGAAATTTAATCAACAATATGAAAAAGTAATTGAAAAATAATTTTATATTCTTAATTATTTAAAGGTAAAAATTTATTATTTAATAATACTCTTTAATAATTTTTTTTCTTTTAAATAAAGTTAGTTTCTGAAGTAAAACATTTATATTCTTACAAACATCAATTCTAAATGTATTTAATATTGATGATAATTATTTTACGTATAATTTTATTTTTAAAATTTAAAAATATAGCGAGCTAACTTATAATAAAACTTTATTTTTTTATTTTTTTAAATTTTAGTACCACTGATTGTTTATACAATTTCATATTTTAAATATAATTATAATTTGAAATCACAGATAGGGCATTAATAATAATTATAAAGATGAATGATTTTGTCAAAACAATGATAACTTTTTGTCAACAGAATAATTAATATTTTTTTTAGTGCGGTTGTAATTTTGAAAATAAAAATTTTATCCCACGGTATTTCTGACTTTATTTTAATATTAGCGTATTCAATATAAGCGAGGAATTTTAAATATTTAATAAATGATAAAAGGTAAAGAATCTATTAAATTACAAAAAATAAATAAATATTCTATTATTAAGGAAATCAACATAATTCTCGTACTCAATAAGGCCACTTTTACGAATTTTGAAATAAATTTTTAAATGCTATTTTCTTGAGGAATAGGAAGTTTGGATTATGAAAGGTTACCACCTAAAAAAAAGTCATTGTAATAACTTACTCTACATTTTTTACTATTCTTCAAAAGATTCTTCTATGTTCCTTATGTTCCTTATGTTGAATACGCCATGTTTACATTGTGGTTTGAACTGAGTATACATATACATATAACATTTTATGATACAAATAATGGGTTTATTTATGCATTAACTATTAAAAAATGTCCTTTTAACGGGTAAATACAGAAAAATAAAAAAAAAAATTGTCAGAATAAAAACAGCAAATTGGTCAGATATAACATTATACTTTGTTATAGAAAAAACATCGATAACATTTTACATAGAGTGACTTTTTATTTATTTTGTTATATGATTGATAATATTTTGAGTATTTTTGAGGTTGGTCATCAAAACATAAACGTCATTTGCAAATATTTTTTTTTTCAATAAAATTGTTCTAAATGCAACATTTTGTTAATATTTAATTTAAAATAGTGACGGACAATATTGAATAATGAAATTACTGTAAAGTATTTATTCGATGTTTAGTTTTATGTTGGTAGCAGTGTTTACATAAATCTATATAAAGCTCATACTAAGTAGTCTATGGTTTTGTGACTGTAATTATTTTATTTAAAAATAAGAAATAGCCAATAATTCAATAGTGTCCATCAGGATTATCTATATTTATTTAAACTAGCATATATTTCAGAGTTTGGTGATTGTAGAAGATATTTTTTTTTATATACAATCTAAAATTATATCATTGTTTGCATGGTATAACAATATTAGTTTAGGGTTAATAATTTAAAAATTAGAAAATATTAAATTAGTTGATTACTTAATTTTAAAATTAAAAATAAATTATATGTACAACATTTATTTCCTAATATTTTCTAAATAGGTGCTTGTTTCAATACAATAATTTTGAAATAATATCAGTCTAGATAAATAAAAAAAAATTCAAAAATATATTGCTTAAATAAATTATATACGTTAATTCCACATTTGGTCTGTGTAGTTTGGATTAAAAAGTACTTTTTGGATTGTTGGTAAAACTGTTACTTCAAATTAATATTCAATTTGAAAAATAGAATTCTATAGTTTGTATTCTATTTTTCAACGACATTTCGGTCGGCGGTAGAGCTTTTTATTAATTCAAATTACACAGAATTCGTTGAGTTATCTATAAATTATTTATATTTGTTCGTTAATAAATTATTAATTGGTTGGCACAAACAAGTTTATTCCTATATTGTGCTAACTGATTTGCATTTGGTAATATTTATATTATATGTAACTAACAAAAAAATTTTGAGCTGATTTAATTAATTTTACTAGTCTGAATTTATCGGCATTCTGGTTAAACATAACCTAATTTTTTTTTCAATGTAATTGGTGCTTTGATATTGTGTTTTAAGGTTGGCAGTTTTGAAATGGGATATGTTGTTTTGTTAGGTATTTGAACTTAACCTATAAATTTTAATGACTAAAATACCCCCTAAAAACATTTAATAATAAAACTGCCATACTGAAACGAAATTTTAGTTATGTACAATTTTTTTCTAACTTTTTTTTTTAAAGAAACCTTGCTCTCAAATGTAAAATTAAATATCACATTCATTTCTAATTATTATAATTCCTTCAATTTAATTTGTTTTTTCATAAAATTTACAACAAAAACAATTTTTAACCAATTGACCACTGAGACATATATGTAATTAAAAATACTAATATACAGAGTAAATGGTATGAATATGTATTTCGTACAGATGCGTTCAATGTTTCGGTCGGCACTGTATGCGTTTTTGTTGGTGATTTTGATGGCTTCTTTGACGTTGATGAATGGTGATCCGGGTCTGAAACGAAATTTTTGAACTACTACTTGCACGACTTCACAAAATAATAAGTAGAGTGAGGACACTGGTCCGTACAAACGGGGTGACCAATTTTTTATAGTGGGTTCGAGAACACACTACGTCGTCGAAAAGGGGGTACTCACACTTTTGACGCGGTACTGTACTTAATGTTGTGGTACATTGCCGTGTCAAAAGTGTAAGCACCCCCCTGGGCCAAGTTGTCCCGATACTTTTGACGACGCTATAACCCGCTATAAAAAATTGGTCACCCTTTGGGAACGCGTTTGTGCGGACCAATGTCCTCACTCTAATAATAAGTAATGACTTACCTAAATGATCATCACCCGAACCTCCGGATCCTTCTAAATTATCATCGTCCGAATCATCGGAATCCTTTCGAATTCCCGAGCCAGAACCTTCACTCGCGTCCCCTTGCATATAACTGTCAGATTCGGGAAAGTCGGCACTACCCAATGCGGAGACTACTACTTGTCGCACGTGTCTCAATTTGTCAGCAAGCCGAGCAATTTGTCCAGATGCCGAGGAGTAATTGGGTCGTACTTCGGGATTATATTTTTGCATACTTAGACTAGCATCAACGACAGTTTCTGTATATCTAAAAAAATTGGGAAAATTTAGTTTTGAGTTAAAATTTTCCATCAAAAAAAAAGGACTCACTCTCCAATTCGTTGTCCGTTCCAACATTCGCGACCATCACGAGTCTCGGCAAACGCTTCGTCTTTGCATAAATTGTCAGCCAGCGTTGCGTAGAATCCACGACTTTTAACAACTGACGAAAGAAACTGTAGGAGCTGAGTATCGGGCGGTGTCGTTCGTAGGCTCGTGCTTATATGTTCCGGTGACATATTTGAGTCATAGTTCATTTGGTCGTACTCGTCAGAGGATAGTAATGAATCTTCTTTGTTTGACAGTTTGGCATGTCCACATTTTAATTTTACCTGCAACAAAAAAGGAATTATTTATTACGTAATTCAATTTGAAATATGACATTTAATACAAAAATCAGATAAACTTTAAGGATGGATATTTTTCAATTACAAAGTGTATTTTTTTTTTTTTAAAATCAATTTCAGAGTTTATTTCAAAATTACTCCATGTAATTATAAATTTCATATAGTTAGTTTGTAATTAAAAATTAAAATTTACTAATTTTATTATCATAACATGGCTTTTTATAGAAATAATAGTGAATTTTAACATTATAGGCTAGTTGTAGGTCAATCTTTCAAAAAAAAAAAAAATCTTAAAAATTGCTTTTGAAAAAATATATGCAGTAAGTAATAAGAGGATATCCTTAAATGACTTTTTACTTTAAGTGAATTTTGAGTAACTTTGGGATAAAATTTCCATTTTTAATGCTGAAATGTTGAGATTCGCTTTCCAAATACAACCTTTGTTTCCCAAACGGTTTCTGAACAGTCATTAATAATTCACCAAGTGCGTGTGAAGCACGCATTAAGTCAGGGTTTCATAGTCAGTAACTAGAATTTTTCACAATTCTCATGACAAGATATTTTTTGTTTTTAATTAATGTTGAAATTAGCTTTTAATTTGTTAATATCTGAACCTTTTTTACTTTCTATATGACTTAAAAAAAATAAAATTTCTTAAGATCCGACACTGACTATTTAAAAGTGATGACACATGATGAATTTATAAGGATTTCGTTGTTGTACTACGAAATCCTTAAAATAAAAAGGACGCCACCAAAAACGTTATTTAAGTTGCGAATTTTATAGACTTAATGACATCACAGAGGTGAATTTTTTTAAAATTCTGTAAATTAAAAATTATTTAAGTGACTTCCCATCGATTCAGTTGTGAATTTTTATTAATTTTAGGGGGAAAATCTCCATTTTTAGTATAAAAATTTCAAAATTTGGCTTATAAATATAACAGAAATGTTCTAGAACTTTGTTTTTGGAAAAACATATGGTTTCAATTTTATCAAAAATGGAAAGAATACTTTCGCAAAAATGTGCAGCTCTTTATTTTTTGGAAAAACATATGGTTTCAATTTTATCAAAAATGGAAAGAATACTTTCGCAAAAACGTGCAGCTCTTTATTTTTTACTGAAATTATAAAAAAAAGTAACCAAATAAAATATTCCATTTTACAAGACCGCGAAAAAATGGAGAAAATTATGGGAAAATATATAAACAAAAACATAAGTTTTGTTTAATATTTTATTATATTTTATTGAACAAACTTTTCTACTTTACATTTTTGACTTATTATATCTACTTATAATTTTTTATCACACATAAAATAATAAGTCTTAACTATATAACCACTGAACCATCCCAAAAGTATACATAATATTTATCGAATTTATTTCTGTTCCCGAACTTTCTGGGTATATTGTTTATGTACTACCATAAAGTAAGAAGATTACAAATTAATGAACAAATTTTTTACCGTATCGGCCGGGCTGTACTGCCGCACCGTTTCAGCCGCTTTCTCCAAAGTACACACAACACAACATACGGTTGAATAATTTGTTTTCGGATAATAATAGCTTTAACGAAAAATACACAAAAAATAAATATAAATGGATTTTAATCAAAGACTTAAGGAGAAGAAGAGAGAATTAATGTTACATCCAAAAAGTATTTAAAACGCCTACGTGCTAACAATTTTTTTTTTATTGTTTATTTATTAACATACAAACGAAATATTTCATCAGTTTCATTTTAATAAATTACTTTTCTCTTTTTTCGGTTACGATTCGATTAGTGATTGTAATTAAATGTGATGTTTTCAAGTGAACATAATTCTTTTGATATGAAATTATTATACGTAGGTATGGCTGGTTTATAGGTAATTATAATTCAAATTAGCCAAATTGTAATAAATTAACACGTATCTGTATATATGTGTTTGAAGAGCTTAGAGAAATCAATTAGATATATCTTATATGAATAGCGCCTCTCAATTGTTTGTTTTAAAAATTCTGTGGTCACAAGCCAAAGTATCTTAAAAGTCTATTTAAGTAAGAAAACAGATTTCTATTGATTATTACACACTGTTCATTAGAACATTACGTAATAATACAGCCATTCTTTTGAAAGGTACCCCTTGCAGTCAAAATGGTGCATTCTAGTTCGCTCCCGCGGTCAGATTTTAATCTTATCCTGAAAAAGGGTCGTAGGTTAGTTCACTCCCGACGTGTTACCTACTGACAGGTAAAATTAATTACCTAAAAATATTCAAACTCATACATATACAGCCATTCTTTTCTTACGTACGTGACATTTTCATGCCGTTTACACGCCTTCTTAAAATAAAAAAATAGAAGTCATTTTTTTCTTATAAATTTTCAGTACTAAGCAGATAGACAAATGTGTAAACAATATTTGTACTGAATATAAAATACATAACATTATTAGTTTTAATGTTAGCTGTGTTACGTACGTGACAAGAAAGTGCCGGTTTTGTCACGTCCGTAACACAAACTTTATTAGCTCTAGCATTAAAACTAATAATGTTATGTACTTTATATTCAGTACAAATATTGTTTATACATTTGTCTATCTGCTTAGTATTGAAAATTTATAAGAAAAAAATAACTTATTTTTTTTTTCTTATAAGAAGGCGTGTAAACGGCATGAAAATGTCACGTACGTAACAAAAGAATGGCTGAATATCAAGCTGACTTACGTTTTACTCAAATAGGAAAAAATTTACAGCAGAAAAATAGTAGTTCAAGTTATTTTTTATAGCCCCTATCAAACGTAAAAACTCGGCTTCTGAAAAATAAAAATTTTAGACCTAAGATACTTTGGCTTGTGGCCACAGTTATAGTGAGTGGTATTTGAATTATTTTTATACGTTGAAAAATTTTGTAGGCCGATGATCTTGTAGATAAAAAAATGATGAGTGGCGTTTGTATTGAACAAAAGTCTGAAAAACGGACCGTAAAATCGTATTATTATTGTTTGAAGAAATTTCTGGCTATTTTGACAACAAAATTGAAAATTTCGTAATTAAATTACTCAAATTTCATCAACAGATCTATAGAGTTAAAGACGCCAGTGAATAAAGGTGTTATGTAACATTTTTTTCCAAAAATGTTATTTTTTGCAAAATTTTGGAATATCCTATGCTGAAGTATTATAATATATTACAATTTGGTTTCGTTACGCCTAACAGTTTTGTAGAAATTCAATAATAAACACATGCTATTGCATGGAAAGTATATATATATATATATATATATATATATATATATATATATATATATATACATATATATATATATATATATATATATATATATATATATATATATATATATATATATACGCTTCTATTGTAAAATTATAAAATTGTTATATAACACCTTCATCCACTCATGTCTTCAATTTATTTCAGTTTTGCAGTGATTAATTTCAACAAATGTTCCCTTTTGTCAAGTTTGGTACGGAACACAAAAAAGAAAAAAATTGATGACGTCACCAGTGTACCAAATTTAAAAAAACTCAATCGTAATTTTTATTTAATTACAATTTTTATTTAAAATTTACAAATTTACAAGCAAATTTCTAAATTAAACAGATCTAATTCATTTCATTTTTGTAGTCGCTAATTAAAAAAAAATGAACTTGATGACGTCATCACGTATGTACCATATATTTTAAAACTCTAAAAAATCATAATTTTATTGTTAGACATACGAAGTTTGAAGCCACTCGACAGGTTTTCCACATCGATTATTATGTTTTATTTTTGACACAAAATCAAAATTGTAAACATACCAGAAGAATCACAAGTAGAATATAAGTCACCTAAGCCAGTGGTCCGCGAACCCCATTTACATTTAAAAATTTCGAAGCCCGCCAAATGTGTCAAAATGTGTAGAATTGTGTAGAAAATGGATATACGTGATCTGAAAACTAATTATTTCTGCGATCCCCCAAATAAATTTCGTGACTGGCGGGTCACGAGCTCCATTTTGAGAATTTTTGGCGAAAACTGTGTGTTCTAGTGCTAAAAATGACATAAATTTTGAAATGAACAAAAAAGTTATTATTTTATTTAATAAAAACTCTACTTGAAAAGTAATCCCTAAAAATGAGTGAAGAGTGCATTTAGCTTCTAAGTTGTACTTTAGATTTGAAAAAGTAATTTATGTTAACAGATAAAATAATATGAATAAGCAACAAATCTGAAATTCATCATTTGAAAATTATCTTTTTGTAGGAATAAGTCCATATAAATGTATATTCATTCTATGGACAGTAGGTTATTCCATCAAAAGCAAGTTTTAGGAAATTCACTAGATTACACCGGATATTGCAGCAAGAGGTTTTACATTATAAAGGAAATTTTACCTCTGACACAATATTGTGGTCAATATATTATATGTATGTTTTAGCAGTAGCCAGAAAACAAGAGAAAATTAATTTTCAAACAAACAACACACTCAAGTAATGAAAACGAGATAATTTATTGTTTAATTTCAAATCATTTGTAACGTCCAAAGTTAAAAAAGAAACAGAAATTTCAAAAAAAAAAAAATTATTGCACTTAATTGTGTTGTTTTTTTTAACATTCAGTGAACCGTACAAAATTAAATTATCACCTGTTCCATTTTAATTTATCGTACCAAGTTATTTTATTTATTTCTTTTACTCTCTGTTATCATAAACATTCGGCGCCATTTGTCATTTTCACATTTTATAACAATTTTCATAAATTCCTAAAAAAATGAAGGGAAAAAAAAAACAGTGGAAAAAAAAGAGAAACTGAATTTGTTCTATCTCACTCGTTTCATATACTAATTTATTATTTTTCATGATTTTTTTGAAAAATAATACCAATGATGTCTATTCAGTTACTTTTAGATTGAACTGACGTTTGGTGTTTCACGAGTGCTTAATGGTAATTTCAGTCGAACCACTTTTATATAGTCCGTATCTAAACTAATTCAGTATTTTTCAGTTCAAATTTCAATAATACATTTCTATTACAATCACTTAACGAGATAAATTGTGATTTTTTTAATCATTCTGCTCCGGTAGTTACTTATTTTGATAAATTAGAAGCGACTTCTAGAAAGAATGGTCTTAATAAGTCAGCAATTTTCTGAATTTGAAAATTTTATCGATTATATCTGTATAGGTACAACTTCTGCTAAACGAGACTTCTTGACTATGAAATTTAAGATCAACCATGACTGGATTAATACTCAATAGCTTGGAAGTCATTACTATAAAAAGAAAAGACAGCTATAACTTAATGTAAATTAAATGCAAACAAAAGTTTGTCATACGTAGTAATGTTTCACAAGCACTCGATAATATTTGAAATTGAAAAATTATAACTTAATGTGTAACTAAAACTATGATTCTGTATTCGTTTCTCAGAAATGTAGAAGACTTTAGTGTGACGTTTTCAAAAAATTGGAAAAATTTTTTTTTGCTTGTTTCAATAGTCTATACCTTTAAAAATAACATACTAAAATTTCAAGTGCATATCTCAAATAGTTTTTAAGTTACAGCCATCCGAAGAGTGGATTCTGATTTTCATTGTTAACTTGGAGGTATTGAGAAATGTATGAAGGTTGATAGTTCGGCAGTTTCTGGACGTGGCTGCCAGTCACATGTTGTGGAGAAGCTAGACCCTGGCACATTTAAACGACGCATCTAGTTTTACTATGACCGTTATAGTGAGTACATCGTAAATAATTTTAGTAAAAATTCTCAGTGATTAAAACTAAAAGGTAAAATTACGAAAAACTACATTTTTCAAAATTGCTGCAGTTATAACTGGAAGAGAAATCATTCGATTGATTTGATTCTTATTGCAGCTTCTTTTATATATATTTCTTCGTACCATGAACCTCCAGTTTTCCTATCGAATAAAAAATGTAATTTTCGCAAGCCAAAACCATCAAATTTTCGCGCAAAATTTGAAACTTTTTTTTAAAAACTCCGCCATTTTGTTAAATTTCAACTTTCTTTTCGATTGAGTTTCACGGCAGGGACCATACCTTCTAGTTTAATAGGCTTTTTGGTTTTTTTGATTTCAGGCAGTGTGAAGGCCGCTATCATTGCAGCAGTGGGGGAACTTTTTTTTTGGAACCTTGGGAAATCTCGAATAACTCACTGAATTTTTAATTTTATGGTCCAAAAATTTTATCATGAATTCACTATAATATCAACGAATATATCCTGAAAATATTAAAACATTCCATATAGTAGTTTTCTTTAAAAAAATTCCCAACAATCACCTTTTTTTCAGGCGGTTACACTAGTGGTCCCCCTTAATTATAGGCTGAAATGAAAAGAAATTTTAAGCCCAAATGTTGCAACCATAAAAAGAAATAAAATTTTCGGGTAAAGGGTTATTAAATAATTTTGGGACGACTAGACGCCAGGGGCCTCCACTGTTAATAATTAATCTATGCAGATACGGTGGCGATGCTGGGAAAATAATCAATTTCAGTAACGTAATATCAATTTTAAATGAACAGAAGTAGTTATAGGTATTATACATACACGTACATCAATAAGCTCATGAAAGAAAAATGTAAGGCATTTGGGATTCTTCGAAAAAAAGTGTAGGTAGCAAAGTTTATCATTAAAATACTTACGTAATATAAAATATTTCTTAACAAATAAATTTCCATCAGTGAAAATTAAAAAGAAAGCTTCCGTATTTCTTTCTGTCTGTAAAAGAATGCGTACCTATACCATATGAAAGAACTCATAGAAAAAAATATAATCTTACTGATAAGTAGAAAATAAACTATATACGAAAAGGATAAAAATTTTTCGATTACAAAACTTTACGAGGTCTTTTATTTTCCAAATGGTATTACAAAAAGGACCTTTTTTTCTCGAGCCATACGCGTATTTTTATTTAATCTTATACATACAGTACCCGATCATATTTATAGGGACTACCACGAAATTTTTAGAAATGTGTTCGTTCAATATGAATACAAAAAGTTTGAAAATCCCATGGTGTATCTAACAATATGGCCGTGGACTGTACATATTTTATTTTTGAAACAAAAACAGGAAAAAACGTCTTTAGATAATAGCACTTGGAATTTATTGGAAACTTTTTTCACTCAAGTCACCCAGTATTTTTATTTTTTTTCTTTTCTTTCCATATCCTCGCTTCAAAAGATTCTTATTTGAGTTATACGTGGAATTAAATGATTTCTGATGAAACATCTTTAAGAAAATATGATAGATAGTTTGATTTGGTGAAATTTTGTATGTCTTTAAAATATATTTGAGAAAGTTTTTACATAGATACTACCCGATCAACAGTAAAGTTTTACATGAAATTTAATAATTTTCTCCGAAAATTTTAACTTTAGCGACACATTTCATATCTAATTAGAAAATCTAACAAGAAAATAACCACTCATTTTCAAACGAAGGGTTGCAAATTAACATTGTAAATTACATATGGTTGAAAGAACTTATGTATATAACTTGAACTAATAAAACTCGGTCTTATTTTGTGTATGATTTTAATATGTATATATCTTGTATGTACATACTTACAAATATGTATGTGAAGATGATATGCACAAGAGCTAGGAGTAAGAATGAATATCTTCTGCTGCTATAGCCAGGGCTGGGAACTATTTAAAATGATTTCATTTTAAATATGTATTTAAAATACAAAATGACATTTTGCATTTTCTATTTTAAATACGTTCGGTCAAACCATTTTCCATTTTGTATTTAAAATGGAAATTTGAATCCAATTTATATTTAAAATGAAAATGCATGTGTATACAATATTAATTATAGAACTTAAATTGAACGATTTCAAGTCTAACAAATTCTAAACTAAATGTAAATGGATTAAATTGACTCAAATTTTTTAAAAGTTTTATTTAACTTGCTATGTTAGTATGTTAGTTTAGATCAAATCTTGGAATCAAAATTTAGACAGGTTCTAATTGAGCTAGAGGTTTCAAATTTTGCATAGTTTCTAACCTTGATGACAATGCAATATTGTATAATTAGTTTTTCCCTAAATTGCCCCAAACCAAAATTGTTGATTTTTAGTCCTATGCAACTTTTTGACATTTCGAATTGTCAAATATTGTCCATTGATTTTATATTGCAATTTTTTGTTTCCATAGTTATGTCTGATTAGGGTAAATTAACCGATTAAAATATAGGTAAAAAAATCACTTCTTTATTTTTTTTTTAAATTAATTGTAATCAGACTAAAGAGTAGAAAATAAAATAAAGTAAAAAAAATGTTTTTTAAGAAAAAGCTTTTATTTAAAAATGGGCTAAAAAAATGAAATAACTACTGAGTGAAGTTTGAAGCAATATGCAACATAATTTATAAAAGCTTGAGGCGTTTAATCAAGTTTGGTAATTACTGAAAAGTAAAATAGCTACACTTATATCCAAAACATAAATAATTAATGATAACGCCTCAAGCTTTTATAAATTATGTTGCATATTGCTTCAAACTTCACTCAGTAGTTATTTAACTCTTTGCACTCAAGCAAAAAAAAAGTGAGTTGTAAATAGGCTGGTAAGACATGTAGCACATAACAACGACTGACGTTCTTTTTTTGACGGATTCTTTTGACGTTCTAACCTTGTTTCCCCAAAGTTGAATACTAAATGCGCTAAATACGTCCTCAATGCTGTTTTTATTAATTTTTAATTTTAAAAAGATAATTCAATGTGATTTTGTATTATTTTATTTACAATTTTTCTAATAAATAAATGTGTTTGCAGTTATTAAATAAAATATTCATGTAATGTGAAGTATGAGCAGTCATTACAGTTCAACATTCAGTGTGTCATGTGGTACATGTCTTATGATCCAACAGACAAAACACCTTTAAATATGGTAGAGTTAATGGACAAACCACCTTGTCATGTTGTACATGTCTTATAAGCGCAAAGGGTTAATTTTTTTTAGCCCCTTTTTAAATAAAAGCTTTTTCTTAAAAAATATTTTTTTTACTTTATTTTATTATAACTCGAGTTGCAATGTCCCTTGAGTTAAATTTGTTACTAGATTGCAGTTCTCTTAAGTCAAACTTTTCTGACTCAAGTTGTGTACTACTACTTTTAAGACAAGTAGATAAGAAATGTACTTCGAGTAGATGATTTTCATAATTTTATTTAGAAGTTGCAGTCGTAGCGTAGTCATGGTTTGAATATGTTAAGGCCGAATTAAATTTTACAATATTTTTAACAATATTTGAAGAGTTAAGTTTCGTTTTCATATCATGCAAATTTTACAAAATTTTCTCAAAAGACTGCCTTTATGTAATTTCAGCATGTTTGAACTTTTGTTTTTAAATTAATATAAATAATGATAAAAAATTTATAGTAGTTATACAAATAAAGTAAAAAAAGCATTTTGCATTTTATACTCCATTTTAAATAACTATTTGCCATTTTCAATTTTAAATATGTTCAGCAAAACCATTTTCCATTTTGTATTTTAAATGCATTTTTGGAAACTATTTTCTATTTTCAATGGTTTCTATGAACTATTTTTCCCAGCCCTGGCTATAGCAGGGTGATAGCAAGGTGCGCGACGCGAGACCGTAAGCCGCAAGCCGCCATACCAAGTCAAATGTTGTTGGCAACAAAGTCGCTGTTGTTGCATGCTGTTAACTCGTTATTATGCAACAAGATATGTATTTACATATCAAACATTTATTATCAGTACCCATAGTTGAATCGTAATAATGTATGTAAATCTTGTGTTATTTTATTGTATGTACACTGACATTCCTTTATGTATTGTAAGCCAAGATCGCTCGCTGCTGCATCTCCTACACAGACTGTACTCTTTTCAGTACAGAATTGGCGCGAAAAAGATGTTTGGGGTGATCCAAGAGTACTCTGGATTAGAGATGTCGATTTTAAATCGATTAATCGAAGATCGATTAATCGAAGCTTAAAAAATCGATTTTTTTTCGATTTTTTTCATTTGAATCGATTCATGAATCGATTATTAAAAGTAAGAGATCGACAACCGATTTTTTTGAAAAATAATTTCATTTTTATTTTAATTCTACAAAAAAACATGTATTAAAAGGAAACACCAAAAAAAATTTTGTTAGTTGTTACTTTTTACCCGTTGTGATAACAATGGGTAAAACTCCCCATGTGGCTATACTCGTATGTATAACTATATACGCATTATCTTTCCTAATTAGTTGGATACAGTAGTATCCAATGTGCCAATAGCCAATATGTATACCCTATAACCATATAACATATATTTACCTACCATATGTACTATGTGTACTACTATGAAGACCATGAATGCAAAAAGAAAGGCAGACCACCCATGTTCCAAGTGATGCATCTTCTACAAAAGGACTTTTACATATTTAGAAAAGTTTTTTTGTCAGTTTGTTTGAAATTTTTAAATAAACTTGGTTCATTCCGTGATATTCGTTCTATATATTCAGTTGCATCACTCCAATTTTTTCCTACTTTCACCAATCCACGTTAGCTCATCGTCTTTCCAAGTATAATATAAAACGTTTTTACATAGTCTACCTTCCATGTACTATCAATTAAATTCCTTAACAAACTATCAGTTAATTTTTTTTAAACTTTTCAAAATTTCGATTTTTTAGATCGATCTTACAGAATTTTTTTTAGTCGATTTTTTTTTTGGATCGATTTTTTTAATTTCGATTTAAATCGATCCAAAAATCGATCTTTTTTTTGGAGAATCGACATCTCTACTCTGGATATCATTTCAGGAATCAAATCAACTCCAATTGTGTCTTTTTAATACGAGAATCGAAACAAGAATGCAAATTTGGAACTTGGTAGGTGCCACGAAATTTCTAGCTATAGAAACAATCGGTTAGAAGCAAGTCGTTGCACAAATCGTGGTTCATACAATAAATTATTTTGATGTAAGAGCCGGCGTTTTCAAAATTTTCATAGTTGCATGCATACGCAATATAACTATCAGTCACCTACGCAACTGAAGTCAACAAAAAGATACTAACTGGCGTAGCACAATCAGAGGCAATCGTGGTGTACTGTGGTTATATCTTATCTATGATTTTCGGTCTTACCGAATACAATAACTAACGGTCGAATTGAAAACATACATATGACATGCGTTAAAGCATGCAACGATATAAATTTTGAAAACGCCCAGCATGTGTGGGTAGGCAACTTAGAAAATTTTGAAAAATTTGTAAGATGAAAAACTAATGGTTCAGCTGTTAAAAGTTAAAATAGTAAAATTGTTTACAATAACTGATGGCGTTAAAATTTTTTAATCCTGATAATTTTTATTTTATTTTTTTGAGCGGTCTTTTTAATGAATAGAGCTAGTGGTGAGCAACAATGTCTAAGCGTTTTTCCCGGAAAATGTATTCGTAAGTATTCGTAAATTCATGCTTCAATTCCCTTTCCCTTTGACATTTTGATACGATGCCCTTTTTTCCATTATTTTACCCCCTAAAATTAACCCACGAAATTACACTGGGTCACTACTATACTCTATCTCTCTAATAAATTTTAAATGTGGCAAAGAAAAATTTTGTGAGGGAAAGACTTTGAGTAACATTAGTGATTAATGTCTTCGCAAAAGTTGAATTCGTTGACAAATGTTGAATTTTGGTCAAAAAATCCATATCGATTTATAAATTTGTTTCTACTTCTTTGGGATAAGACAAACGCTTACAACATATCTATGTATCTCTTAGGAAATTTACTATAATGCGAGTCGACTGTACCACTTTCCAAACCGAAAAAAAGCACTAAAAATTATAATACTTGCAAAATCTGACTGATTATGTCATATAAATTTGCGTTTTTGATAAGATATCAAAATGACCATCAACAATTTTTGAACCAGATTATCTTGACGGGGCATGTCAGTTAATTTACAAAAATGGCAATTCTTACAATTATACATAGTTATGCAATTGAAATCAGTAACAGAATGGTCACGATTTGGTTAACAACTTTTATGTAGTCCATAAAATATAAACAATAATTTTTTTTTATATAGTTGCTTACGTATTGTTTATCAATTTTGGTGAAATTTTAATTAACGATTGTTTATAATTTTGGATCAAAACTGGACCGACCGGATCCACTTTTACATGTCACATGTTTGTTAAAAAAAAACAACTGATAAATAGATATCTTTTTACGGAAGATTTTCAATACAAGAAATATTATGCAAATGTGATGGACATAAATTCAATTGCCCTAAATGAACCAGACACAATGAACAATCGTTAAAACTAAATTTGCCAAATTAATTCGAATTACTGCAAATAAAATGTTCATAAAAACAACGAATTCATATATATTGAATTAATTGATTAATTTACGACTGGTTGCCAATTAGTTTAATTTTCGAAAATGAAATTGCTACCAAAATTAATTTATCAAAATGACACTTAATAAGCAAAATGGCATTGGTGATTTATGGGCAAATTTAAAATAAAAAGCCATAAATAGTTTACATCTTGGAACGAATAAATTTGTCTCTAATGCTTTCTTTACACGAGCTTAGTATATTAATCATCAGGTATCGGATTTCTTTCGGATCAGACAGTTTCGTCTTTAGCATAATATGCAGGTATACATATTGCACTCAAGGTGACTAAAAGTTCAAAATATTTTCATAAAAACAACGTACACAAGTTACCTACACACACATACATATATGTATCAAAATATTATTTATACGTACTTTATGTAAATAATTTACTGTTGAGAGGTTTACTTTGTGAAATTTCATTTTAAATATTAAAAATATTTAAAGTTTCAATTACTTTGTCAATTTCACTAGAATTGAGTAGAATTTACTAAACGCGTTTTCAATCTCGCGACCATCATCAGAGTAATTGAAGAAATGTATGTGGGAGTGTAATAAATACTCTTAAAAATGAATTTGGGAAAAACCCGTCATTATACTATTTCATATGAAATAGGCTGTACAATAACGTACCTGAAAGACGATGTCGCTAAATGTTAGTAAATTCTACTCAATTCTAGTGAAATTGACAAAGTAATTGAAACTTTAAATATTTTTAATACTTTATGTAAACATCCTTTTTTTCTTTTATTTATTACCTGCACAATTGAAAAGTGCCACTGTAATTTTAATTGACTATCAAAAGTATTTTTGTTTATATTATGTATGTGATTTATGTGACATGTCATTTAAATTAAATAAATTCATCTTTTTTTATTGTTTTCAATTTTGAGAGATAGAAGTATAGTTGCTTGTTAAAAATTTGTTTTTCAGTAATAAAAAATCTTAGTAAATACGTACGTCTTAGCTATTATAGTGGACCGTCTAAATATTCAACAACTTTTCAATATATTTTACAAAAATTTTTTCCGATTTTTTAAATTTTCTTACTTTCGTCGAATAAAAATGCTGTTAGTATTCTAAATGGTGAAAAATGTAATTTTTGACCAATTATATTCATTCAAATGTGCATAATTTAATGTAATTTAGTTGCAAAATTTTATTGAAATAAGTACGGTCCTGACCTGTCCGAAGAAACCCGGTACCTATTAATCATTTTCATTATTAATCTCTACTTGCACTTGTTACTAAGAAGCGGCAAGTAAAATTATTTCATGTTAGAGGCGTAAGTATGGTATATATAATAATTTTGGTTTCGTATCTATTTGTCCGTTTACGTATCCGAAAATCCTATATAACTTCGAAACTACTCGAGCGTTTTTGACGAAATTTTTAGAAATTGTATAGTTTGGTTCCTACCGATTAGTATTTTGAGCCCGTGTAAACAAGGCACAAGAAACGTAGATGAAATTTTACTGATAAGTTAAAAATATGAATGTTTCGACATTTGCAAGTTGTGCAATTCATTTTTTGTCAAAGGCGATGCTACTCTTGTCACGATATGGTGACTTTGATTCAGTTATCAATTGGCCAAATTGGTCATAATAACGCAACCGATTACGACTTGATTGTTTAAAATGTCTTTATGATTGTATGTGCGTAATAAAAATTGAAAAAAATGATGAGATAGGGTAAAGG
Source organism: Brachynemurus nebulosus (assembly GCA_035578155.1). Classification (NCBI taxonomy): domain Eukaryota; kingdom Metazoa; phylum Arthropoda; class Insecta; order Neuroptera; family Myrmeleontidae; genus Brachynemurus; species Brachynemurus nebulosus. Next base: position 71,862,093 of record JAPWDM010000003.1, read on the forward strand.
CGAACAATTTTTTGAGGTTATTAACTTTTATAAACAATTATTTTATTGTTTTACATATAGTATGTAATAAATGTTCAGAACAGTGTTTGGGAGTTGTTGTTTTAATTAAGACCAATTAAATTATCAACAGTTGCAGAAAATTTTTATATACAAATTATCCATTTTAATTAATGTCTCCATAACATTTTGCCAGTTTACACTACCTGATAAAAAGTGAGGGTACCAAGTTTTATTTTGAAGAAGAAATTGACGGGTAGTGATGAGCAAATGCAAGACCAAGACCAAGACTTGGCAGTCTTGGTCTTGGTCTTGTTCTTGCATTAAGAATCTTGGTCTTGGTCTTGCTAGAGCAGTTTGAGTCTTGGTCTTGGTCTTGCAAAATGCAGTCTTGCTCTTGGTCTTGGTCTTGCAAAATGCCGTCTTGCTCTTGGTCTTGGTATTGCTAAAAAATCTTGCACATTCTTACATTTTTTTATTACCGAATTTTTTCCTTCTAAAATCAAAATTGTCTCTCTTTACGGTATTAATTATACTTTCAAACTATTTAAATAGTTTAGCAAGAGTCTTGGTTTTGTCTTGGTCTTGCTCGCTTGAGTCTTGGTACTGGTCTTGCAGCCATACTTATAGTCTTGGTCTTGCTCTTGGTATACATAGTCTTGGTCTTGGTCTTGCATTTTTTGCAAGACCAAGACAAGACTGCAAGACCAAGACTAATTTTGCTCATCACTATTGACGGGACAAAACGTAAAAACCTATGGTAGATTAAAAAGGCGTTATATCACTTTGGAATGCCAGAAAAGATGATTTTATTGAAGAATTTTTTTATCCGTGAGGAATAATGTAATCAATGTAAAACTTTTTAAGAGTATATTTTAAGTGACCTGAGGTACATAAAGTTGACTTGAAGAAAAGTTATTGAGCAATCTGAAAAATTACAAAATGGTATATGCAGCGGTGTCTTTGAAAGTCTTTAAACGCTTGAGAAATCGGGTCCAAAGCAATTTTTAAGATATATACCCAGTGATAATTCCTTCTGAATACCAATCTAGATTAAAAAATCATAATAGGAATCTTTTTTCCAAAGTGATCTAACGTCTTAAATAAACGTCTTGTACAAGATATTTACGAATCCTTACTGAACGTTGCATATTTTCTACTGAAAAGTATACAGAATACCCATCTTTTAGTATACCTATCAAATACGTCGGATGAAAAAGTCGTACGAATTCGCAACAATAGTTGTAATTTTGTAATTACAACCTAATAAGTGGATATTTTAAGTAAAATTAAGAATTCAAGGTAATTTACTCCGTTGGCCGAGATTTTCCTCATAAAATTCTTATGTTAAAGCATTTTTATGTCAGAATTTAATTAATGGTGGTAGCGCTGGAAGAATACGAATTTATACTCGATTCATACAAAAATGTTGTTTCGGTAGTGTAATAATTATCTTATTTGCCGGAGTAACGCCCAAATTGTAAATGATTTCGTTTGTACAGTGTAAAAAATCTATTAAAATAGTTTTAATGTAATTATGATGTAATAATAGTTATGTAGCTAAAAATAACAACAACGTTTTAATTTAAAAATATTTTTCAGATAATTATAGGAACGTTTTGTTTATATTGCTTAAATTATAAAATGATTCAATTACGAGATGATTTTTTATATGTAGAAGTGTATATAGTCGTGCTATGATAAAAATGCAGACAAGTAATATTATTGTGTACTAGATCAGTGATCGGTAATCTCCGGTCTACGAAAAATTTCTATCCGCCTCGTGGATCTTACACAAAAGTATGATAAGTATAAAAAAATTATAAGCATTGCGAAAAACGAAAACATTTAGGCGACAGTATTGATGGGAATAATAAGTTCTTTAAGTTGTTTTTTTCTAAAATTTTTACAATTTCAAAAAAGTAAACTGAATTTCAAAAAAAACGCCGTGAGCAGCGGGGCCCCATCACGGTAGTCGAATTTTCCCCTTCATCTTCGGTATTGAATGTCTACAAGCGAAATGTGATTGAAAGTCTACAACCGAATTGTCATTTTGTTGGTTTCAAAACTGGTGATGAGTGTTCGGCTGATCGAGGCTTTAAAAAAAGGTTTTAAGTATTTAAGGGCTGTATCTCAGTAAATTTCAATTTTGTGCCGAAAACAGGTAGCAGAAAAAAAGCCAACACAATTCGTACGAGGACATTCCTGCCCATGTTTATCCGCTAATTGCCTTTATGTTTTAGTTTTAAAAATTAAAAAAGGACCTTCAATAATAAACTGGAAGGCCTTTATAAAGATATTTTTTCTTTCCAAAAAAATCCAAAATTTCTATTTTATAAATACTAAAAATCCAAAATTCCTAATTTATAAATAAACAGTGACTTTAATAACATTTTTAAATTACTTAATATGTATGTATTTCATTTGTCATAAAAGTAAGTTCACTTTTTTTTAAATTTTTTAAAATTACTATTCGCCTACTTGTATTTAGAATAAACATAATGCTTTTAAAACACATTTAACAATAGCATTCAATTCCGATGTAAAAATGGGAGAAGTGGGGGGAAAAGTAATGCGGACTCCCTACAAGGTACTAGCTGGATACTAACTGAATACACGTACAAAATTTCAGCCCTCTAGGTTTTCTTATGGAGTCTCTAGACGTGTTAGAAAACAAGCAAAAAAATTAAGGAAATATTGGCGTAAAAATCGTGGGGGTAAGGGTTAAAAGTTGAAACCTCCAAAAAACAGTGTCTGGCTATTAGCTTAACCTGTACACCAAATTTCAGCCCTCTAGGTTTATTTGGGGAGATTTTGACCCGAACGAAACTGTTAAAAAACAAGAAAAATCATGTTCTTTTGGGTATAAAAATGGTGGGGGTAGGGGTTAAAAGTCGAGACCCCCAAAAGGCACCCCCTTGATACTAACTCAATCCGAATACAAAATTTCAGCCCTCTAGGTTTATTCGGGTGACCTGTGCGAGTGGTACAAACTTCGAAAACGTCGAAAATGCATGAAATTGTAGCTTAAAAATGAGGTGGGTGGAGGTAAAATATTAAAACCTCCAAAAAGCACAACCTAGGTACGAACTTTATCAACACACCAAATGTCAACCCTCTACGTTAATTCTGGGGGGCTGGGGGCCTGTTAGATCCAGCGAAAATCGTTTTCCCCCCTCTACTCCCACCATATCATCCTAGGAAGCTGAATTTTGGATATGTTGTAGATAATTGACCGAAACATTATTTAAAACCGGTTTGGAAAAGTTTTATTGCTTTTCCGCCCCCCACCACCCCCTTAAAGGTCGGGTCAGAAAAAAAATTTGCCCAAAATTTGACCCCACTTTGATAGTATGAGGTGCCTCGAAAATGAGCCCCATTTACCAAATTTCATCTCTTAACTTCCATAGGGGGGCCCTACACAAATTAAAAGGTGGCGGGAAAATATATATATATATATATATATATATATATATATATATATATATATATATATATATATATATATATATATATATATATATATATATATATCAGACATTTTTTTTTTCTACATATTCGTGTTCTACGGGTCCGAAAACGGATAGCGCCCCTACTCTCGCCTCTCGCAGCTCTTATCGTATAGACTGTATAAGTCTAATTTTTCGGAGAAAATTCGACTAAAAAGTAAATTTGAAAAGTGAGTTTACTACCTTTTTCTTTAGCACGGCAGTAGACATGTATGTATGTACGTTCTATACTAAGCGTAACAAATTTCAATTAAGTACAGTTTATTCTATGATAAGTGAATTAATTAACCGAAATATGTAATTAATATTGTATAAAATAACATTTTTAATCATATATGAAGTTGTTAATTATTAATAATTTTTTAATTGATCTAGTTACTCACCAATTCAAAATTAAATTGATTGACGAAACTGAATCAAGTTATATACATATGTATTTGTTCTAATTTGACATTCTTCTTACAGGAGCATAGAAGAACAGTATATGTGATTTTTGATCTCGAGCGTGAAGTTTGTTTGAATGTCCCTCGGGCCTTTATAGGTCCTCTAACAACAACTGGTACGAGAAATCAAAAGAAACACTTTGCCCCGTGGCGTATATATTATTTTTTGAAAAAACTAGGAAAAAATTATTTAAATGTTATATAAATTGTGTGAAATAATATTACATCACCTAATATCTATAAGTTTGAATTTGTTTATTACATTTTAAATAAGTAATTCGCTTGCTGATTGGTAACGGTGATTTGACTTAAAAGCGGGAGCAAAAGTAGTTTTAATTCCTTGGAACTAAAAGTTACACTCTGTTCCCCGTTATTGGGGAATTAAAGTACCTATGTATTTTAATTCCGGAACCGCAAAAATTAAATTAGATATCTTCATTGTGGGAGAGCTGGGAAAAAAAAGTTGAATAATAATTACAGTGGTGCGTTCGGCAGAGAAAAAATTCTGTAAAGCGCTTTAACGTAGTTGCTCCGTGACAGTCAGGTACAAAAGTATATCTCAGCGATAAAATTTCCTTTTATCAAAAATTAAATAATGTATTAATATTCTTCAGTTATTAATTACTTGTTTGTTTGAATTTCCGCGCGCTTATGTTGTAGCAATATAAAAACGTCAAAAAAGCGTTGTAAAAGGGTTGTAAAATGATCTTCATAAATTCTATTTCAAAAATGGCGTGCTCAATAATTTTTTTTTTTAAATATGGTTTGTAATTTTGTATTTTATAACATATTAAATTTTTATCAAATTCCTTTAACACGTTTTCATTTTATTCAAAAAAAAAAAAAAAAAAAAAAAATAGAGTTTTCCCATAAGCGTCCGTGTTAAAATTACAAAACTTTGAATTCGTTTTTCTCAAAATTGGGGTGGTCAATTTTAATCGGAATAGGCTCGTATTATTGGTACTGAATTAAATAAATATCTAGAGAAGTTTCGTTAAAATTCTTTAAAAATTCGTTCTATTCACCAACTACTACCTTACTGCAAAATGGCAATTTACTAACAATGATAAAGCACCAAAAAGCAAAATGGCGTCGTACATACTTAAAACAAATAACTTCAATAAAAGTTATTCAGAGTTTTTCAGTGTTTTAATTTTAAGTCTAGCGTCTAAACTCGCATTCGACCGCGTTTAAATTATTCCAAAATTATTCATAAATTTAATATTCCAAATATTTAATTTATATACATTATCACTATTATTATATGTATGAAAAATTATATTTTTGTAAATAAAAACATTGCATTTGACGGACATATACATATACATATTGAGTTTTGAACACGGAGTAATGCAGACACAGCAACTATCTCTATCATGAAATCTGCAGTGTGCATTTTTGTGTACCTAAGGCTACTAAGCAGTTACTCGCTCAGTGGCACTCACTGAGTGTAGGTCAGTCAGAAAAGAATGGATTTGATTGTTATGTTGGTTGTGTTGGCATTGTTGCATTCCCACACATAGCGTTGTGGTATTACACATACGTATGCGAGGCTTTTTCACGAATTTTAACTTCAAATCAGTAAAAATCATGCGCAGTTGGAAAAGTTGAAAATAATGCGTTCCTTTTAAAAAAGTATATTACTTGTACTGATAGTTCAATGTTCCTTTTACTATGAATTTGAATTTGAACTGAGTTCAAAACAGTTCAATCAGTCCGGGATTTTTGTCAAGAATTTGAACTAGAATTTCAGTTTGTGTACAGTTTTGAAAAAATTATCAAAAAAAAAAAAAAGTTAATGAAGAATAATATCTACGATATCTACCCATTATCTACCATATTTACGATAGCTACGGTTAGCGTCGTTAGCGTGTTAACGTTGTCATACGAGTGCAAAGTATTCAAATTTATTTTTTTATAAATAATAATTTAAATATTTTTGTTGATTATAAATTGCAAATAATTGACGCTAACTGACGCGACTGACACTGATGCTACTTGAATATATATTATATCTATAACCCTGTTTCTAATCGAGATTTTTGTTGCTTTTCTCTATGATGGTAGTGTCACACTTCTATGCCCTCTATAGAGTATTTTTAGAAATTATTAGTTCAAGTAATAATTCAGTTCGATCATGCGTATTTGACAAATTCATTATTATTTGAACCGTTAATCATTTTGGAAAAGGAACAAAACTTTAGATTACGCACATATACACATAGTTTAGCGCGTCAATACAAAGTAAACACCGTGCACGTATATAACATATTTTTTATCTCTTACTGGTTACACTGATTCCAGTAGTGGAGAGATACGTATTGTACCTCTGTCCTCTGTGGTTTTTTGAAACACAGAAACAGAAACAAATATCGAATTGTCACTGTGACATATAAATGTAAATTTTATAAAATGCTGCTCGTTCACAGTTCACTACATTAAATAAATGTAGTCGCGCAGTTCGCTGCAATTCGCCAGTATGTATACATATACCTAATTTTATAATAATACAATGCTACTATGTACCTACATACACCGCATATGTAGTAGTCAGTGCTATAGTTTGTTGCTGATATTTTGAATGGTATGTATTCATGCATAGTTAATGTTATTTAGAGTGTTACAATTATGTTTGTTAAACAAATGTCTGCGATTCTCATCGCCATGCCATTCCTGGCGGTAGATACACCGGTGTATAAAATTATTTATTTATTTGCAAAAATATACCCCTATCGCAACATCCTGCATTATCATAGCGAAATTCAATAATAGTGGAAGCGCTGTGTATAACGTGTTCAACATTAGGCTGCGGTTACATTGGATACGAATTCGTACGAAAATTGATTCGTACGAGCTCGTACGGAATTCATTCGTACGACTGTGTGGTTACATTGGATACGGAATCGTATTACGAATTCGTATTTAAATTTAAATTGAAAACCGTTAGTACATATTGTATGATATCAAACAATGCATCCAGTTACCAAATCTTATTTATTAGAATCACCGTTTTCAAAATTTCTAATTATAGAAAACAAACAATTCTGTGTAAACGATTATTTATTATTCATGTAGAGCAAAAAAAGCTGAGTTCTGGAATTACTTTGAGGAAATTTTTCAAGACAAACAGAAATTTTTAGAATATTTGAACATGTCGCAAGTCACATTCAATTACATTTTAAAATCTACTGAATTTCACCTTCAATATTTAGTTAATTAATTTTTCATTACATGTACTTAAAATGTTTTTGTTAGGTTAGGTTAGCTTTATTATATTCTAATATATTTAATTAAAAAATTATCTAAACATTTCCTCTGCCACCTTATTCCACAATTTTTTATTTAACTTTCTATTATAATAATATTTATGCTTTTGATCCCTTGAAGACCGCCTTTATTCAACAAAAATAATTATTTTTTCTATATCCATTGCATTTTTTTCGTACGAATTCGCATCAAAAAACAAAATATTTTGGTCGTATCAAAAAGTCGTACGAGCTCGTACGAAAGAGTCGTAAGCAGTGTAACCACGCATATCTAAATGTATGCATTTGTTTAATTCGTATTAACTCGGATAAGTTCGTACGAGTGAATTTTCGGATGAATTCGTATCCAGTGTAACCGCTACCTTATGCACATTATTATAGTTCTGGCGGGAGCGCTGGCGACATTATAAAGATATTAAATATTTTTCTATTCAGTTACATAATAAGTATATTATAATGTCCAACAAACAGTGGGAGCGTTGTGTAAATGCTGTTAACGTTATTCGTGCTATCATATTTCTAGTGGGAGTGCTGGGAACGTCATAATATTTTTTATCTGACACACATATATTAGATTTAACAAACAGTGAAAACGCTGTTTATAACATTTTTAACGGTATTTACAGCGCTTCCATGATTTAAAAAAATATTTTACGTGATTATTTTTAAAATTTTCATTCTATAAAATTTTTGTCACGGTACACGATGGTTGAAAAACACCTAATTTACATCAGATTCTCCATGTTTTAAATTATCAAAAACATTTTTCTTGACGTAGGTTTACGTAAAGCTCGTCGTCCTTTTTGTTTTTCAAATTTTCTGGTAAACTGTTAGGGCACATTTATTTTTCATCTAGTTTTATTTTGGGATTTTTAAAATTTTTGTTTTAGAGACGGCTAGCCTTACGGTAGTCACGTGTTCAATTGTTAAAATTTTGATATTTTGACCTTTTTGGAATAATACCAATATTGTTCTTCATGAATTCCGCAAACAGAGGCGTGCTCGTAATTCTATCGCGATTTTCATTTACGGTTACTATCATGGTAGTACTATCACGAAATTATTATCATAATTGTGTAAAGAAACTTGTTTTTTTCATTCAATCCCCCTAATGTATAGATTTTGAATACAGTAATAAGGGAGGGAAAATTTTTAACTTCTTTAAGCTTACTTTGATAGTATAATTTGTCCACAACTGTACATGTCTCACATTATTCAAATAACTTACAACTTGTTTTTATTATAACAATGCAATGACATTTTTTTCTTTTCATTTAGTTTTATTTTTACAGTTAAATTCAACTAATTATGAATCTTTTTGTCTTCAGTTCATTTAGATAGTTGTCAACTTTTCTCATCTACATAAAAGAATTTCATTAATTAATTAAAACATCTTAGAAAATGTGAATATCAGAGCCGGATTCAGATAAATATTAATAAAAGAAAATTAATTAATTGATGTAGCAGTTATAAAGTGTAAAAAGAAATTAATATTTATTAAGGGAAAATTCGCTAAAAAAAATCGATTTTTTTTCTTTCTAATTAGGTTCTTTAAGGTGTTAGAAATATTCTTCTAAAATTTTATTTTAAAAAAATGAAAAATCAAAAAGTTATGGGCATTTTAGTGCACGCTATAATTCAATTTAAAAAAAAAAACAAAACTTTAAATGCTATTTTCTCGAAAGTACGTTTTTCGACATGGTTCCTCATGTATCTCAAAAAGTATTTGAGATATCGACATAAATCAAAGGGCATATTATTCCTCGATACTGTCATTTTGGCAGGAACTAGGATCTTTTGCTTGCGTAATATATTTTCAAAGTGGCGACCGTTTATAGTCAAGAAAAAAAGGCGATTTTTGAAAATTTATTTTCAAAATGCGATTTCCCGCTGGTATTTTTTATTTTTTTTCGTAGATACTAGTTAGTGCCATGTATGTATATTTTCAGAAAATTCTAAATTTTTGATTTTGGTTTACTGGGGATTTCAGAATGCAAGGAACTATCAAGGTGGAAAAATCTCTCAGTGTCGACTTCAAAGCCATTTATACTCAGCTCATTTTTTAATTCTTAAAAATTTTTTTTTTTGTAATCTCAAGACATGTAGACTGTTGTATATTTAGTTTTTTAATAAAATATTTATTTGTATAAAAAAAAAATAATAATAAAAGGTCAATTTGTGATGTTTTTTTTGGCGAATCTCCCCTTAATAATAGAAGATATAATTTTATACAATTCTATAAAAATGTACAAGTTCAAATTTTTACTAATGATAATGTTTCAAAGTTTTTACGCCTTTTAAGTTATAATTTGTGACAAGACACACAATTTAAGATAAGATACAGCTGAAGTACAAGATTACTTTAAAGATTGGATAAAAGTCTACCAGGAAGCTTCCATTGGCAGTGTATTTTATTTAATTTACCACCTAATTTATATAAATTTAAAAAAAAAGAAGAAATTGATGATGCTTTTTCCGTTTTAAAATTTATTGAATATTCCGCATAACAATTTCAACATTATGATACCATATTTATACAAATATATAAATACGATTTAACCGCAAAACAGTAATTTAATAATACAATCTACGATAGTTTTAACTATTTAATAGATAATAATATACCACATAAATATATATGTGGAGTTTATTTTCAAAAAGCAATTTCTGAGAAAAAACTGATTTTGAGATTTATATAGAATTGTAAACTTTATTTAGAAAGCCATTATTCTAAACGGAAATCTTTTTCCAAAACTGACTACAAAGTACCTAAAAAGGGCATCAAATTTTAAGTTTATTTTCAAAACGAAATATCTGAATAAAAATTTGTTTTCAAAACGCAATTTCTGAAATTTTATTTTCAAACTGAAATATCTTTAATTTCTTGAATTAAATAATGACCATTATTTTGAAATTTTTAACGTGTATAAAGGTACATTAGTAAAGAAAAAATACGCCTGGAACGGAAAACCCAACAGAAAATATTACGCTCCAAACCTTTTAACTCATTTTTTGTTGCACAATAGCATCATGGATAATATGAGTAGCGTGTTACTATCATTAGTGCTTGAAAAAAATACAGGAAGTAAAAAAAAGAAAATGCTACAAACCGAAGGGAAAGAGAAAAATTGATAAGTCTAAATTACTTTATGCTATTCCATATTTTTACAAAATAAAGCAAATATTTTACTTAGCAAAAAAATCACGTTTATTTTTTATGTGTGACAATTGTTTCAAGCTTAAAAGCCCATTTTCAAACAAAGTAAGATGACTTTATTTATATGAAAAAAAAAAAAGAAATACGAAAATCAAGTTGAAGATGAAAAAAAGCGGCAGAATGTGACTGCATTGGAGAAACCTGTAGGGTGAAAATTTAACATAATACTAATTGTGTGGGAAAAATATATTGAATATTATTCATTTTAATTTTCATTTTAGGCAATGAATTTATTATTTTTTTGCAATTTTATTTTCAAAATGGAATATCATAAAGTTTTATTTTCAAAATGAATTTTCTTTTTTTTAAGAACACATTTTTAAGGGAATTAATTTGAATTAGATTTTTATACTGACTGAGGTTCTTCTCTATAGCATCCCAACTTTGTTATTCACTGGTAAAAAATCCGTAAAAATTTTGCTGGCATTAGATATAGAAAATCTCATTTTACTCGAAAATTAGATTTTGTTAGAAATTGCTTTTTGAAAATAAGCTCCATATATGTATAAATAGGTATACTGTGTAATGAGGTAGATACAGATATTCTCTCTATTATCATATTAGTGGTTATTTGTAGAAGCCATTGTGAACAAATTGTTTAAAAACCATTGGAAATTATATGCAGAATGCCTGCGAGCAATAAAAATTAATGTATATATCAATGAAATTGATCTAATTTAAATAAATAGTAAAACCATTTTGTATCTTGATTTAACGTTTTGAATAAAATTGAAGAATAATTTTTATACCATTTTCGAAATGTGTTATCTCAATTTGTATGCAAAAGGTTACCAAAAAAATATTTTTAGAAAAATAAATAACGGTAATACGTGTATTCTTGTAATTTTTTATTTCCTTAAAAGGCTACTTAACTAAATGTTATTGTCTTCAGGAGTTTTTAAAGAAAATTGGTTACGGCAATCAATAGAAAATTGTTGGCAATCATTGTTTGAGGCCAAATTCACTGCATGGTCTATTTTAACAATTTTTAAAAAAATTTTTAATTCAAGACTTACACCAAATTTAAAGTTTTAGCCGCTTAGTAAAATTCCTATTAACATTTTCAACATGTCAGTTTTAAACGGGTAGATGGCGTCACTCGTATTCAAGACAGATGTAGTAGTACCATGATTTACAACGTAGGTACATATAGAGAAAGACGAGAAAAAACTTGACGGATCAGTTGTTTTTGGTGTTCCGTAGTAAAATTTCGCCAAATTCGGCCGTCCGTCACACTTTCATAATTTCTACATTTTTGGATTCGGACAGGAAAAGATTACAATTAATATGCAATAAAAAAAAAATTCCCCTCAATTTTTGGACGTATTTTTCCCGAAAGTTCTTTAACTATTTGCCACTTTTAAGTTCCGTTTGCCAAGTATTGAGTAATAGGGTGATATTTTGAACGTTTCCTATCATACTGGAATTGAGTCTTACTCAAAAAGATTGAATTCTAAAAAATTTGGGGGACAGGTCTACCCACACTGTCAACTTCCCATTGGGTGTCCTTAAAGACTAGAGACTACTGTACATAAATAATTCATTTTTCATTTCAGGCGACTCCTCCCCTGGGCCTCCGATAGAGGCTTTGCCCCTTGCACCATACTGGGGGCTTCGCCTTCTGTACCTAAGGGTGGGGGCTCCACCCTTATCAAACAAATGATAACATCATTTGTTCTCAAGATATGCGAGACAAAATATATTTTGAAATTTTTTTTTAATTTTGTAATAAAATATTGGCGTTTTTAACATCAAGGAAGGTTCTTAGGCCATTATATAATAATGTTATGGTAAAAAATCCATATAATCTATGTTATCTTAATAAAGTTAATTCCGTTTTTTTACCACAAAAAACAAACCGCTAATCCGAAATTGCTGAAAACTTTATCCGGTCTTCAATTTTTGATTACGCATCTAAAGAAATTAGTCCGAAGTTGATATCATCATTTGTTCTCGAGATATGCGAGACGAAAAAAAATTCACGAACGAACGAACGAACAAACTAACGAACGCACACACAGACATCATGCTAAAAACTATAAATTCGGATTCTAGTGACCTTGGAACGTGGAGATATGTCAAAATTAGCGATTCGTAAAATCGGACCCATTACAATAATTTCCTATGGGAAGTTAAAACTGTGACATCCACACTCTTTTAATGTTGTAATTTCATCACGGCATAACTAAATTTTCTTTTTATCTCCTCGTTTTGGAGGAAAGAACATAAAACACGAGCGTTGTTTATATGTATGTACACATATTTGAAACTCGTCTGTAATCAAATGTCAACACAGTATTTCATTTATGACGATAGCGGGCGGCTTGATGTGACCGTAATAATGAAGAAGAATAATAAAACAAAGTAAATGTCAGTGTTAGTTACACTGCGACCATTCGTATAGTACATACCACTGTGCTAAATAGTACAGAACTACAGACTCTACAGCTTTCGTAGCGTGTACTATACATATAGCGTACAAATGAGAAATGTTGACGAATATGACATAGATAACAAAATTTATTATAAATGTAACTACACGGTCTTTAGAATTTAAACAAATATTTGATTTATAATCTGGTCACACTATAATTTTATCGCTGGCTTTACTTTTCCCCCTGAAAAACGAATGTGAATCTGTTTGAAAGTACAAGTTTATGTGGAAATCAGGGGCGTAGCTACCGCCGTATCAGCCGTATCAATGATACGAGGCCCCCGGGCTACAGGGGCCCCTAACGTGTGTAAGCAAAAATTAGTAAAATGTTATCCACAGGGGCGTAGCTACCGCCGTATCAGCCGTATCAATGATACGGGGGCCCCGGGCTACAGAGGCCTCTAACGTGTGTAAGCAAAAATTAGTAAAATGTTATTCACAATGTCACTTAATCTCGTGCCTCCCGGGAAAAAAACATACAACAAAACTGTCATACGAGAGAATTTCAGACCCGGAATCATATTTCAAAGTCAATGTATACTATTGCTGTTTAGATATAATAATTTCTCAAACTAAACAGATTTCAGAGCCTTTGTGATCTGAGTAATATGTTCGAAGTATTACAACCGGAGAAACTCCTATCTTTAACAAACGAAGTGATAAAAAACGCTTTCGGAAAACTGTCGGCTAAATACAGTAAAGACATCTCAGTTAATCTTTATGAACAATTAATTGCACTGAAAACATGCTTAAAATCTGAAATTCAAGAAATTCATTCCATTAAGGAGCTCATGGAATTATTACAGATAAAATTCAGTAGCCTTGCATCCAGTTTTTCGGAGGTAATGACAGCATGCTTTCTATTCTTGACCCTTTCAGTTACAACCGCAACAGCTGAAGGAAGTTTTTCAAAATTAAAACTGATAAAAAAATTACCTAAGGACTTCGATGGGGCAGGAACGGCTATCAGACTTGTCACTATTGTCTATAGAGGCAGAAATTTTAAAAAAAACTGAAACCGTCTTCAACTATAGTTGATCTACTAAATCAATTTGCCGAAAAAAGGCAAGAAAAGTGTATATTTAATTTGAATTGTTTGGCTAGCTCAATTTCTAGGAGGAAGCGATAACTTATAATAAATAAATATTTATTTTAATTTAATGCAAGCATTTTTGTTTCTTTTGTGAGAAATCTTTATCCTTCATTTGGGCCCCCAAACTAATTTTGATACAGGGCCCCTCCAAGGCACGCTACGCCACTGGTGGAAATGAGTGTTTCTTTTACAGATTCTGTATGTTGGGGCAGCTATTGTAAATGGTATGTGTATACAATATCGTGTCCGTTGAATATGAACTTTAAATTCCTCCAAGTCCTCTAAAAAAAAATGATGCAAAATACAAAAACTGGATTTCCGCGACAAAAAAAAAAGTTGAAAAATATTTAAGAAACTTGTAAAAGTCATAATATTGCTGTCGATCATAACGGACATTGCAGGGTTTTGCAATATCAGTGTTTCTTAATTTTTTTTTGTAGTCACGATCCGGTAAAATTTTGCGTGGATCGGTCACATATTGGATCAGATAATATGACGGATATCAGTTTTGTAAATTACGTTTATATTTAATACGAAATCTTTAAAAGCAGTTCTTTAAATTTAAATAGAATTCTTATAGCCTGGAATTATTTCCGCCCTTAGTTGGAATAACATTAAGTTGTGTAATATGAAACGTCGTTTCTCGATCACTGGGTCGACCATGTAATTCAGATAAAAATCGATACTTTCTTAAACATTAGAGAAATGTTTAAAAGTAATTCTTTAAATTGAAATAAAATTCTTGTAGCCTAGAATCATTTTCATCATTAGTTGGAATAATGTTAGGTCGTGTAGAATATTAACAATTTGTTAAGCATTAAAGAAACGGGTAATAGTATATTATTCAACAAGCTGGTAATGATAGCTATTACTCGCGAAGATGAAATTGCGACACGAGCTGAGTTTACGAGGAGAGTGTCGTAATGCATCTGAGTGAGTAATAGCCTTTGCAAGCGAGTTGAATACGATATTTTTTCTACGATTTTTTTCCTTTTTGATTTAAATAAAATTGAATATAAATTTTAAATTAAAAGAATACAATTTTTAATCTATCTCTAATTTCATTAAATGTTTATATATATGTACAAACGATGAAAATAAAATACAAACTACTTTGTTTATTTTGACGTTACTACGCAACATATATGAAATTAAATTTTGATACGTATATATCATACACAAAACAAATGCCGGCCCACTGAATAATGATTAATACGGTGATTTCATTGGTCGATAGTTATTGAGTAATGGCGATTCTTCCACACCTTTGAATAATGCCTAACTTTCTCAACAATTTACGGATATGTAATGAGTGTGTTCTTCAACAGGAGTAGAAAAAAGCAATTCTTTAATTTTAAATAGAGTAATTGTGGCCTGGAATCATTTCCGTCCTTAGTTGGAATGACATTATATTGTGTAATATGAAATGTCGTTTTCCGACCACTTGGTCTACCACTTAATTCAAATAAATATCGACACTTTCTTATGTATTAGAGAAACGTTTAAAAGCAGTTCGTTAATTTTAAATACAATTCTTGTAGCCTAGAATCATTTCCGCCCTTAGTTGGATTGACATTAAATTGTGTAATATGAAAAGTCGTTTTTCGACCATTTGGTCGACCATGTAACTCAGATAAATATCGACACTTTATAATATTAATAGATTTGAGCGTTACTTTATGGTATTCCATATTTGTAAATAATAAACAAATACTTTACTTTGCAAAATACCACGTTTATTTTTGAAACTGTGACAATATTGTTTCGAACCGATAGTTCATTTTCAAACAGAATTTTTTCTGTTTGAAAATGAACTATCGGTTCGAAACAATATTGTCACAGTTTCAAAAATAAACGTGGTATTTTGCAAAGTATTTGTTTATTATTTATCGACACTTTCTTAAGTATTAGAGAAAAGTTTAAAAGCAGTTCGTTAATTTTTAAATATAATTCTTGTAGTCTAGAATCACTTCCGCCATTAGTTGGAATAACATTAAGGGGAGGTTTACTTGAGAGTCGTTAAAAAAAAACGATTTTTTTTTTTGCAGAAATTGGTAGCTAATTATGTGTAGAATATGTTCCCAAAGTGATTTTGCTGAAAGTAATTTAAGGGAAGGTTTACTTGAGATTTGATAAAAAAAAATCCATTTTTTTTTTGCCTAAATTGATAGCAAATTATGTGTAGAATATGTTCCCAAAGTGATTTTACTGAAAATAATTTAAAAACAAGATTCTTGCACATTAGCCGAATCCAGCTTTCTATAAAAAAAAATTCAAAAAACGTAGTTCACGAAATAATGAGTATTAAATATAAAATTTTGAAAATAAGTTTCTTTATATATATTTTATAATATCTCGGAACTACATTTTTGGAACTGGCGGACATGATAACTCAAAAACTATTCGATGGATCCTTTTTTTAAATTTTTTATTTTAAAGATAATTCAATTCAACGGTACCTCTACCTAAGTTCGATACACTTTCAATATTTTTTTATTTTTAAGTTTACTTTAAAGAACGAAAAATAAGATAAAAATCAAAAGTTCAAACATCCGCCATTTTTTTTCTTTCAGCAATTTATTGATATTATAGGTAGAGGTGCCGGTACTCTTAATATATTTTATAAATCTTTTTTGTTTTTGGATTTCGGTGGTTTATTACCGGCGCTAGGATTTCCGCCAACAAGGCATTGGATTTTCGGATCGTCACACTGCAGTATCTATAAAATGGACAATTTTTTATATTTTTCCTTGAATTTTTTTTTTTTTTTTTGCATAGTTTAATACTTAATAAATATGTGTACAAAATTTGAAATTTATATTTACTTCCGTTCTTGAGAAAAAAATTCTAGAACAATACATAATTTTTAAGGACTCTCGAGTAAACCTCCCCTTAAATTGTGTAATATGAAATGTCGTTTTCCGACCACTTGGTCTACCATGTAACTCAGATAAATATCAACACTTTTTTAAGAAGTATTAGAGAAACGTTTAAAAGAAATTCTTTAACTTTCTTCCACGACATTTAATCGCTGTCTGAATAATCTACTACGACCACTTTCAATTTAATATTTAATGCTGAAAGTTTTAACATGACATAATTAAGTCAATTTCATAATTCCAAAGAATATACAGACGTTCTGTGGATATGTTATAATTTAATAATTCATACGGAATGTATTTTGAAGCAAATGAAGAGATCTCTTGCATATGTACTACAATATTAACAACAGAACTGTAGAATTGTATGAGCTATACACTGTTGGATTGAAGTGAGCTGTCCAATGTCCATTCATGAGCCAAATAACAACCTATGTAGTGAGGTTATGTTTAAATATGTCTGTTAATATTAACACATTTATCAGAATCTTTGAATATAACTATAAACTACATTATACATTACATATTTGAATGAATGTGTCTTTTATACAGGTTATACAGTGAACGTAAATAATTTGGGAGGACCTATTTGTATTTTTAGATCGAGTAAATACTCCCCACAACTGATTTGTCAACTTATACGTTGGTTACGATTTCCGTTGTGAACTTTGTTTTAGATGAAGGCACGAATTGTACTGCAATTGGGTTTATACATGGAAGGTTTAGGATGATGAAAGAACCATATCTCAGTGTTTATTTACGGTACTACGGAATCAGAACGGAGTGTCTTTCGTGCAGTTTTCTGAAATAGAGCCACCAGTTGAAGTTGCTATCGTTTTCTAGCTCATCTTACACGCTTTTTTGCCACGCCCTAAAGCTTGATGGTCTTATATAAGTTCAAAATAAAAATCGTCAAGTGCGTATTTTTGACACGCACTAAGTAGTGTCACCTCAGTAATGATTTTTTGGCTCGTTTTTTAAGTACAGTGAGAATACCCTCTTGCGTTTATTCAATATATGTACAACTCAGTGAGAATACAGCTCTCTTGTGTTTATTGATATGCATGTAAAACTCTATAATTATTTTCCCCCACTATGATCACAGACCGACATTAATATGTCATCCTTCGGTGACATAATAACGCCAAAACAACATCGTTTTCAAAGAATTGCATTGTTGAAGCGTTACTTTGCATAAATCAAGATAATTTTTTTTGATTGGAAACATCCAATTAGGATGAACTTTTAAAACACCTAAAATTATTCCAAACCCATGAAATATCGGGTAATGTAAAAATTATGAGTCCATGTTTAAATGCACGTTCAAGTGGTTCAAGTGTATATAATTTGATTTGATTTTTGAGTTCTATACGGAGCTAGTTGTATCTTTATTGAAAATATAAATATTACGTGTAAATATTACTAAATGATTATAAAGTAAAGAGGAATATTTAAATCAATAAATGGTATACTTCTACATAATAGTCATAATTTTCATCTAATATACATATTTAAAAATATATTTAAATGTAGTTACTCTAACTAAATTTCTTCTTCATTTTTCTCAAATTTTAATCGAAAACTATGGTAAACTTACGCATCTGTACAATATTTCTTGTAATATAGCACCAGTTTCCTACACGGTTAAAAATATAGGATTAATAAGTAATCTACAGAGGTTACATATATGGCAACACCAAAATTTTATTAAAATCTAATCGGATGTTTATATTAAAAAATTCATTGCAATATAACTGATATTAAAAATTAATTGAACTTGGATTAGAGTCACCAAACCAAATTTTATTCCAGTTGTATTGCAAACTAATACTATGTATATTACGATTCTAAACTCAAAAGGTATTAAAAATAAGTAACGGTGGATTATATTTTAAACCAAATATGTATTAAAAGATAGGTTTCTTTGGTTTGAAATTTTAATATTGTCTGTATTAAAATCTAATATTTTAATTACTAAATATTGTAATGAAGGTTATATTGAAACTCAATTGCATTTTTGTATTACCAACATTTTATTGATTTTTTTTACAATAAACAATGAATTTTAAAAAGTGAACTTTTAAAAAACAAAAAAATAAGATCTTCCGAGCTTAGCTCATGGTCTGTTTCTTCTTGAACGTTTTCAGTAGATTCTTCTGTTTTTTTCCTTTTTCTTGAACTATAATTTTTCTTAATGGTAGAATAAAACCTGTAAATAAAGAGGAAAGTTAGTAGAATTATTGTTAAATGTTAGTTGCAAAGGCTTACCACATAACTGAAGTGCTTAAATTCTATGCTGACTGCTACGCCGAAGTTGTCCGGATAAATAATTTAAATTTTGATATAAATAAAAATCAGAACATTTCGCTCTTGTCTGGTAGATCTTGAGTTCGAAACCAAACGGGGGAGATACGTTATCTAAATTACGATACGGCTCATCTATCAATAATCATTCCATTATCAAAATCAGCTATGTTTTACATCAAACGATACCATAGTAGTTACGCACCTAGAAAATAGATAAAAAAAAATCTTTATTTTACTTTATTTTTCCTTATATCGTTTTATACTTAAAATCTATATTACGTACCTTGTATAAAAACCTGAGTTAAAAAATAATTTGAATTTTTATATTGATAAACAATATCAAGTATTATTTCAGGAATCCATGTCAGTTGTATCAAAATTTCAATAAAAAGAAAATATTTTGCGAATGAATAGTAATTTATTTAATAACGGCAATGACTATACAAACGTTTAAGAATTGAAATTACATTTTTAATTTTAAATATTCAAGCTTTTTTATATTTAAATGTTTTTAGCCCGACCGAAGTTACGAAAATAAACAAAATAATTGAACAAAAAAGCAAGGAGTTCTGTTTGTGTATGACTGGTGATGCGTTTAGGTATATACATATAGATATATACATATTTTGATATTCCGTGAGAAATGTCCTTGATGTTAAATAATAATTGACCAACAGAGAAAACAATACTGAAAATTAAATGGGTTGGAGTGAGAAGGACATAATAACAAATTGGGTATACACGTGTCACTAACACAACACAAAACACTGATCTGATTGATTTAATCCAAATTAAGATTACAATCTAAGTATTCTTTAATTTGGAATTAAAAAATGTATATAATTTGGATTAGGTTTTAGTATTTTTTTGGTTTGGTTTTTATGATTTCAATAATTTTGTATTATATTTTAATCAAAAATGGTTTAAATTATGGAAAATAATATAATTAGATTAAATCTGAATATCAAAAAATATTGGAAATATTTTAATATAAGGACAAGATTTAATTTTAGTATTTTAATATTTAGTTTTTTCAGTAAGTTAAGGTTGGATTAAAAAATTAGTCCAAGATTTTTAACCGTGTAGTAATCATAAACAATTTTTCTGTTAAACACAAAAAACCCTCTTTGACTCTGACATACAAGAAGATACAATTAGCTTCGTATAGAACTCAAAAATCAAATCAAATTATATACACTTGAACCACTTGAACGTGCATTTGAACATGGACTCATAATTTTTACACTACCCGAAATGTCTAATCTTTTGTTGAATTCTTAACCGATTATACATTTCGAAGTACTATTAATTTAATAAATTAATTTTACTTAACTTATAAGAGAAATGTAATAGATTGCTTTGTCAATTTCCAATAAATTTTATCATATAACATTCAAAATTATTTTAGGATTACTCTCAAAAAAATTACTAAACTAGAATAGCGGTAGATATTCGATCAAGTGCATTCTTATGAGACTTGCCATTTAGGCCCGATTTACATTAACGCTTTGCTCTCACTCCAATATCACTCCGCTCCAGGTTCGATAAAATATTCTTACACAATAAACAATGAGTGTTTTCACATCATCGTTCTGATATCGGTCCGATATCAGTCGCGGTTTGCTTCCCTTACAATGCCACTCCAATATCAATACCACTCAGGTAATATTTTATCGGAGTGATATCAGACTTGTTATGGCTTATACCTATAGTGTAAACACTCTTTTTATTCCACTCCACTCCGCTTGCATTCAGTTGTTATGAAAAGATATTTGTATCGAACTGAGACCGAACTGGGAGTGTACCCAGAGCAGCATTATAATGTCAATAGAGAACGAATAGGTACCAGCATGATATCAGCACTGTAATGTGAACACAACAAGATTATATCGAATCGGGAGCGTAATGATATCGGAGTGAGAGTGAAGTGATAATGTAAATCGGGCCTAAACAATTTTTCTGTCAAACACAAAAAACCCTCTCTGACTCTGACATACATATCAGCTTCGTATAGAACTCAAAAATCAAATCAAATTATATACACTTGAACCAATTGAACGTGCATTTGAACATGGACTCATAATTTTTACACTACCCGAAATGTCTAATTTTTTATTGAATTTTTAACCGATTATACATTTCGAAGTACTATTAATTTAATAAATTAATTTTACTTAACTTATAAGAGAAACGCAATAGATTGCTTTGTCAACTTCCAATAAGTTTTACCATATAACATTCGAAATTATTTTAGGATTACTCTCAAAAAAATTACTAAACTAGAATGGCGGTAGATATTCGACCAAGTGCATTCTTATGAGACTTGCCATTTATGTTTACGTTTTGTACAATATTCCTAATTTCTTCTTAAAAGAAATAAAAAGGTTATTCGCAACTTTTCTTATTGGGTATATTCCATTTATTTTACATACAAAGCATACAATATGTATAACGATCACTTCTGATTTAGTTTTGATTTGAGATGAATATGTACAATTCCTATTAATACATGTTATACATGATTTACTATAATACTCTATACGTAGGAATTCAATGTGCCACTGTTGTTTTCTCTTGTTTTACTAGTTTCTTCTGTATCCAATCTTGTAATGATCATTGTATTACTATATGAGTATATAGAACTCTATATGCAATATTAAGTCGGTTTCAATACACCTATATGCACAAAAGCGTATGTAAATGTCTCTATAGAATATTATAGTACATGTCTAACAGTTGATAATATATGTGCTATATGGCATACACGGATGTGATATTGGCATAGTGAACAATATGGTAGATCCAATGTAGAGTTTATATTACGGTATGTGTTTCTACGTGAAATGTGAGAGAATTTCCATTTCCAGATCAACTCCTTGAAGGATTGGAAAATAACGAACCAATCGAGTTTCAACCACCGTATCGTACCCGGAGTAGTAGCTAAGCCCCGTTTCGCATTAATCAAATATAATTACTTTAAGGTTTATTGATTTTTCTGTTCGGTAAAGTTTCTAGAGTAATTGTAAAGTACCTATTGAGAGTCATTTAAAACTGTAAGGAGGTTGGTTGCTTCTTTATTTGGTACTGTGAAAAATTTTTGTAAAAAGTTCAACAGAACTTTAAACTTTTAGTTATAGAGGAGTCTTTAGTCGTACCGTAAAACCGTCTAGACCCGGACAGGGGGTCTAGACCCTTAACCTACTCTAATTCAACCAATTATCTTAATTCAAATTTCTTCAATCAAAGTCTGATTTGAGATAAAATAATTTTTTTTTATTTGATAACGTCATCAAGTTTACTAAAATTTTTCAATGCCTTCAAAAGCTGTAAATAAAATGATAGAATGATAAAATTGGAAGTAATTTGTAGGTTTTCATAATCGTTCTTTTTATTTTTGCTAAAATTAAGCATGTAGAACCAAGCGGGGGTACAGGGGAGTGGGCTTTTACTCGAAAAACAATTAAATATGTGAGCCCTATTAATTTGAGAACTTGACTCACCTTTGATTTTACTCTAATATAATTCAAATATTAATTTGCGATTCCGGCTATTAATATTTTTTTTTTACTACATATTGCTTAATCCTGTACAGTTCAATAGTATGTGTTACTTTTTCAATTTTTTTTTTGGCTATTGGACCCAGCAGTTTACAGTTATTAAAAATTTACATTAAAAATATGTTCAATTTTTAGTTAGTTTTTCATTTGCAAAACAAAAGGCAAAACAGAAAATATTACTTTCATATTCATATTATTTATTATTTTTGCGAAATAAAAAATGTACGTATGTTTTGGTAATTTTAAAAATGGAATTTTTGTATTCAATAATTCATTGTTGAAATCAACAGCACTATAGTAAACAATCCAACTGTAAAAATGGCAAACATTCAACTTTTTTATTTCAAGTAAAAATACAAACGAAAGATGCACAAATACAAATAACATAGTCTACTGTATTTGGGATAAGGTACATGAACAAAAACTGAAAATAAAAAGTGTAGCCGAACAATCAGTGCGCTAGATTTCGGCGATGAAGTATTTCTTTGAAAAATTTTAATACCAACAGTAGGTACGTAAAACCGAAAATATATGTTAATAAAGCTGAAAGATTGAGGTGAAGTTTTGCACAGTAATATAGTATTTTACAATATAAGTTCGGTAAGTTGCTTTTACTGATCGAGAAAATGTTGCGAAAACGAGACCCGTAGGGTCGAGTTTTTGCAATTGTCGAGATCAGTAAATGCACTTAACGCATCGTGTATTGTATAATATTTTTTGCACGATCGATTTAAAATAATTAACGAATAAAAATATGTTAAATAAAAAATAAAATTCGGATAATATATGTAGGTGAAATTTATATTTCTATGTTATGACATAGAATGCCATGAATAAATATTATAAATATTCATAATAACTGATACGAATCTTTGTAGTGACAATTGACAACTATATTTGTAAATAAAAAATTAAGTCTCAATATTTCACTAGCGTGAATGTTTTTTTTGAATTTTCTATTAAAAAATTGAGGAAAATAGTTTGTTAAACTACAATATTAGTGAGAACAATGAAATTGATGAAGCATTTTAATTTTGGTTGCAAATTTATTCTCGTAAAATCAAAGGAAGATTATCAAAACCACAGAAAATTTTAATGATTGAACGACCTTTTGAAATTTCAATAAAATAAGAAGATTAATGACAACAATAATAATAATAATAATGTGCAAACTAGTGAAAATTTTAATATTAATCGATTTATTTTCCTAATTGTTCAAATTGTACTTTTAATTTCAATATAAATAAATAAATACAATCATTTTTGAGCTAATTTCACTTACTACACTCCTGTTCACTTACCACGCATCTATTTCACTTACCGCATTGTTATTTTTTGGTTTCCATGGATATAAACAAACGTTCGGGAAATGTGACTGACCAGCATTGTCAACAGCATCGATAAATGCATGAAAATACACGATCGTGCAAAAAAATATTTTATCTACGACTACAATGAAACTGCTCATTTATTGTACAAAATTCTGTCTAGGTAAGATGTTTTACATACAACTGTAATACATTTTGTTCTTTACACACAACTGTGTGTAAAGACTTACAGCTTATCTAACAATTGTATGTTGACACTTGTTTTTAATAAATTTCAAGTTCTACATGCAATTTTAATGTAGGTATGATATTCGCATCAAATTTATTTATTGTGAATGTCATACTAATCATAGATAAAGTATAGTATATAATTCGGTTGTAAGGCATATTACACATTCACGTAATTACGTACTAGCCGTTGTGCAGCTCTTGTTGCGTAGGTAATATTTAACTTACAATTTCAATTACGTAACATATCAACTCAAATAATATTTGGACTGCGCTGAATTTGGTACAAGAATTTGTATTAAAAAAATCCCTAAAAATATTGACACCTTAGTGTTTTTTTCAGGAGTAACTAACTGGGAAATTTACGCACTACTGAGGATCATGAACTAAAATTCTTTTGTCAGAAGTCACATGACTTTTCCTATCATCTTCATTCGTGGTCATGTATGAGGGACGAGAATATAAAACGCTTCTTCACAGCGCCTTCACCACCAAGGCGTTGCAACATTCAATCTGTTTTAAAAATTTTTCATATTCAACATTGGCGTAATGGCCCTATACCACTCATCACAGTATAAAGCAAATGAATTTTTTTTTATATCATTATTTACAACCTTGGCGGGTCCACCCACATAACGATGTCAAAGTATTTTGTTGGTCGTTTGCCTTTTGAACTTACAAAACACAATAAAAAACAAAAATAAAAAAAATTAAATAAATAACCGATTAATTGTTTTCTTACATGCAGCAGCAATAAAACATTTTTGTAAAACGAAAAGAAAAAAAACGAAGCTGATAATAATTAGCTATTAACAATAATTGTGAAACTGACTCTGGTGTTAGTTGTGTTTAGTAGATAGCACGGTGTTTGATGCGTAGGTGCTAAGACGAAACTACTTTAAGTTTTTTTGGAGAAAAAAGAAACTGTTGATTTTTGAGTTATGTAATATTAGTTAGATACGACTTAAGTTGTTAAACTGTCATTGAACTAACAATACACTTTTTTAATGACTACTGTAGATTACCAAAAATTACAAAATATACTTACTTTCTCGTATAGAGTATTATCTACCAGATTTTGATCTGGAGACTGCTTAGTAATTAGAATACACGTTTATATTTTGTGTTAATATAGGCAGAACCGAATTTAGGGGATGGTGGTCGTGAAAAATTAACCCTTTTTACCTATAAAAGGGCTTGGGGGATAACCCCGATGCGATGCTGGATTTCTACAAGTTCAATGACCCAATGTAGTGCCTATTTTTATATACACAGAGATTTTTGTCAGCGTCACTGATTTCAAAATTCCAAATAAGTAAAAATATTCTTTTCAGTGAATATCGATTTTACAATGAATTTTAACCTACGTTTCGAGAAGAAGGGGGTAAATTTAGGTCGAAATAAAATATAAAAGTAACATTTGCTTGAAGAAATACAAGAGTCACATGTTTCGTTCAAAAATTTTGAAGTTGATGATACAATGACGGAAAATCACTAGCTGGAAATAAGTACCAAAAAATTTAAGATTCAATAAGTTTACGGTTTATTTTTCAAATCGTTTTCGAGGTACGGCTCTAGTTATGAATGATTCACAAGACAACGCGATTAAGTTCACTTTTCTAATTTTTTCAAAATTCAGGCGTCAAAACACTTTACTGAGTACTTTTTTTATGGACTTAACTGATTTACCTTGTGAACCATTCACATTAGGTTTTTGCACGAGTGAGGAACAAGCTCGATTCATGAGATAAATAATTTGTTGAGTCAAAAAATTCGTTTTGGGGGTGTATTAACTCTTTGTACTCAAGCAAAAAAGAAGTGAGTTGTAAATAGGCTGGTAAGACATGTAGCACATGACAACGACCGACGTTCTTTTTTTGACGGATTCTTTTGACGTTCTAACCTTGTTTGCCCAAAGTTGAATACTAAATGCGCTAAATACGTCCTCAATGCTGTTTTTATTAGTTTTTAATTTTAAAAAGATAATTCAACGTGATTTTGTATTATTTTATTTACAATTTTTCTAATAAATGAATGTGTTTGCAGTTATTAAATAAAATATTCATGTAATGTGAAGTATGAGCAGTCATTACAGTTCAACATTCAGTGTGTCATGTGGTACATGTCTTATGATCCAACAGACAAAACATCTTTAAATATGGTACAGTTAATGGACAAACCACCTTGTCATGCTGTACATGTCTTATAAGCGCAAAGGGTTAATTAATATTAGTGGTTTTTAGAATAATTTTGCCTTGAGTTTCTTTAAAGCATCACAAATAAATTTACAAATTACATATATATTAGTATGATATTTCATAATGAATTTCTTTTTATTCAATCTTTATTTTTTTATTTTATTTTAAATTGACAATCTGCTACTGGAAACATATTTATATACAAAAAAAAAAAATAAATAAATAAATAAATAAATAAATTTATGTATTAATTTTCGATATCATTGCTTAATTAACGATACAATAGTTTGTTTAAAAGCCACTTTATTTATGTCTATTTTAATTCTTTTAATTCAACACAACAGCACCAATATTTACACAATACACACAGAGAAAATATTTATATGTTAATTTACATTTTTGATTAGATGTGACATGAGTCCACATGCCCATTAACGACCACATTAACAACACAAAATCATTATTTCTTAATTATCTAAAAAAAAAGAAAAATGTTGTAGATATTTTTTTCTTTGAGCATATTCGATTAGTCGTGATTCATATTAATCAAATCTTCTTGTTATGTAATGCAAAATTAATTTAAAAGTATCTTGAACACTTCAAATGTGATTGTTTATTTCTGTTTATCATTAAGTGATACAGAAAATTATGTAATTTTTTTCTTAAAAAAAAGATATTGTTAACTGTGTATTTGTTTTTGAATTATTCATATCTTTATTCTTTTTGGAAATAGTTTTAGAAACCAAGTACATTACTCCGTTTCAAAACTGTCAGCTAGGGGAACGGTGAAGAAATTCTTGATGTCGATTCTCCAAAAAAAAAAAAAAGATCGATTTTTGGATCGATTTAAATTTGGATGATCCGGTACCAAGTTATGAAGTTCACCGCAAAACAACTTTTTTTCGAGGCGCCTCCGGAAATTCGCTGTCACAGACTTATTTATCGATATTTGTATTTGATAATTTTTTCAAAGATACTTCAGATGTTATACTATAACGTGTATATGAAATAAATAAGCCAACATTATTCATATCTCCAAAACAAAAATCATGAAAATATGCCTTTTTTTCGCTTTTAAAACCTTACCGCCCCCCTCCCTCTTAATAAACCTCACGTAGGCTTCCCACAGATTGTTTATGATTTAATAAAATCACTATATAATTGAAATAAAAATTAATTACACTGAACAATTTTCAAAAAAAAGATCATATACATATTTCTGAATAAAATAAAAATTAATAAATTTAAAATAACAATACATAAAAGTTGTGATGTGAAACCTAATAAATCAATATTGACTTCAATGTAATTTTGTTTGTTCAATATAAATTGAAAGTGAACATTAGAAAAAAAGTAAAGTATTTTCTCAGGTATCAAATAAAAAAAAAAAAAAACAACTCTATAGGTACACGATACGAAGTGACTCTAGAGTTTAGAGCTACATCGTTCGAGTCAGTCCGGTTACATTATTATCTCGTTGTTGACACTTTTAACGATAATTAATCATAATAAAATTTGATGGAATACAATACATGGATTGAAAACAGGAATCTTTGTCCGATGTGAACTAACTGTGAATCGCCTTGTTTGGGTATTTATTTTTTTTTTTTATTAAATTTTGTAACTTCCACTGAAATACCGCCACGTCTTAATAGTTAAAACTAAAAAAAAGTTAGGTTTGATTAATATAAACTGTCAAATACAAAAAGCAAAGTGGAACTGAGTATTTTATACGACAAAACAATGCAGACATTTTTTTCACAATCTTACAATTTTTCTGACAGTTATTACTATTTTGTTTTGATTGGTTTGAATTGTTTCTTTTGTTTTGACGATTTGGTATGGACCAAGCATTGAAAGAATAACGAATAGTAATTAAATTTTCAAATTAAGTTTTAAAGATTCTGATACTGAAATTTCAATCTCAAGATTCTGCGGGAGTTTTAAACAATAAATTCTTGTTTTTATTAAATTTTTTTATCAAGAATTAATAAAATAGAATGTTAAGATTATACAATTAACACGTGAATTTTAATAAAACCAAAATTATGCTTCTGCATAAAGACATAAATTTATAAAAACAATAAAAGTGCGTAAAATTTGATGGACGCTTTTGTTGCATCAGCTTCTAAGGTCACAAATGTATTTTTCTTTCTTTCTAATGATATGGAATTTATGAAATTTATTTATAAACAAATTATGTAAATATTTAACACTTGAAAGATTTACTTTGTGAAAATCCATATTAAAAAATGTGAGGATAATTTTCACAAATAGATATAAAACATATAGCAAATTGTTGTAATACAAATTGAAAGCTAGCTAAGACTCAAATAGCCTATTTTGTAATAAATTATATATTTTTTTCAAAATTTAACAAAAGAAAATTAAAATTAATTTAACTTAATTTTACGGTGTATCTCTACCCCAGTATCGTTTTCGGAACACCATATTTGGTCATTGAAAACGGAAAAATTGGTAAGCCTGACGCGAATGATACAAAACTAAATCAATTTTAAAACAATAACGCGGAAAATATGTTTGAACAAAATTCCAAATTCCAATATGCGTGAACCAAATAATGAAATACATGCATGCTGAATAGTTGTACTAAAATGGTCCCTCACCAATTTTCAATAAAATGATGATACAGCACATTTTAAAATTCCAACAAAAAGATATTTTTGTTATGTTAATAATTTCGTTTTAATAACTATCCAACAAATACACTCATACATATTATACTACAAGATGTGAGATAGTAGTCTTCTCTTCGGTGTAGTTAAATATAATAAAGTATAACATAATAATAGGAGTCTAGAACTAAAAACGTTATATCGGTCACAACAATAGCAACGAAACAAAACACTAAGAAAACAAATGAGTGGAGATTTATTCATCCCCCTGGTGTAAACATATTACACAGCATGATTTAAAAGTGACTTATCTATAAGAATGAAATATGGACTTGATTTATTTACCTATCCCGAATTGTTTGTAGAAAATGGTAGTAGATAGCAAAAAAGTAATGAGAGGAGATAAAATTGATGTACGAATCGAAGGTTTAAAATTTCAAACGGTTCTCAAAATATGGTTATTTTTTCAGTGCCAAAATTTTCATAAGAAATACACAGGGTTTTTATGAACGCGACAACTTTTCTTTGGTCAAGATTATCTATTAAGTTAATTTTTTTTTTCGCGACTAGAAGCTAGTATTTCTTATTATATTATAAAATTTGAAAGACACACATTATGTAAATATTCAACGAAATGGTTCATTTTACGAAAGGAAGCTTTTCTCTAGAAAATTTTATGAGCTACGGATTTCGTTCCACAAGTGCTTGCATATGTCCGTTTTTTCTACTTTAAATTTGTGTTTAACTTCTATTTAAAGCAAAAGTCACACCCCTATCAACACGTTTTATCGGACAATCATGGTTTTCAAACTGGGATTGACATCAAGCATCAAAAACCTGACTGCAAATGCAAAAGGAAAGTGTGCCAAACTGTTCAAAAACTTATTAAATTTTATACTATTTTTTTCAGAACAATTAAGTAATACGATATATACTTGATTGTTATCGTTCAGGACTAAAGATCCACCTTTAGGTCCAAATTTTTCGTTAAGTTGTACAGACATGATGGTGTGACCTTCGATTTACCAACTATTTATGTGTTCTGTTGGTCTTAGGTCTTGAACATTTAAAATAATACGAGAAATTAGTTATTAATTTTTTGGTAGTTGAATTGGGTTTTGTAGCTTTTTACAATTTAGTTTCTTTTTTTTTTTAATTCTTAAGTGTCCACAATCACGAAATCGACTGTCCG
The DNA here is from genome assembly GCA_035578155.1 of Brachynemurus nebulosus. NCBI lineage: Eukaryota > Metazoa > Arthropoda > Insecta > Neuroptera > Myrmeleontidae > Brachynemurus > Brachynemurus nebulosus. Next base: position 71,892,377 of record JAPWDM010000003.1, read on the forward strand.
CATTGGTAGAAATTACTATTAAGTCTAATGGCTCGTTTACACTGGACCTTGTTTACCTCGTTACTAATGCGTTCTACTTGTTCCTTTGCCACTAATCACTAACTAAAACGGCTCAGGTCAATGAGGTACTACTATACAGTGAAGAATCGTCTATATATTAATAAATAAAGAAAATCATTTAAAATGTTTTGTAGTGAACCCTCCTCACTTGTTCATGGATAAAATAATAGATGACATAGTTTTCGTTACAAAGTTCCATTCGAGTGTTTGTATACGTTGTCGGTAACATCGTCTTCTGTACACACAGTGCAGAACAAAGATAGAAGAAGATTTGTATTTTCATATTTCGTAAATTTAACCGGGTAAAAAAAGTAAATATGTGGAAAATCACTTAGTTTTCATTTTCATCTGTCCATATTACAATATTTATAGAAAGAAAACGGGCCTTAATATTCCACGTTTATCGTCCCAACACATAACGAAACACCGTAACACGAAAATAGAATGAATGTACAAAAGCAATTTCCACGAAAGATGGATGAATTGAAGTTGATGAAAAACGAAACTGAACTGAAACTATATAGTCTCTGAATCGTTTGTTTGTGAAGGCTGACTGACGATTGAAGCATTCGAAACACAAATTCCATCCAACTTGATGTGCCTATATTGTTATTGTTAAATTATATTGTACATTTTTTCGGATCTTCTTGGTCCGTCCATCCGTTTGTCCGTCCGACGGTTGTTTATCTATTCTGTTCTCGGTTTTCTTATTCACACACAGAGCGAAAGATCTCTGAGCCCTACCTATGTCGGGCCAAGAAGATCCGAAAAAATGTACAATATAATTTAACAATAACAATATAGGCACATCAAGTTGGATGGAATTTGTGTTTCGAATGCTTCAATCGTCAGTCAGCCTTCACAAACAAACGATTCAGAGACTATATAGTTTCAGTTCAGTTTCGTTTTTCATCAACTTCAATTCATCCATCTTTCGTGGAAATTGCTTTTGTACATTCATTCTATTTTCGTGTTACGGTGTTTCGTTATGTGTTGGGACGATAAACGTGGAATATTAAGGCCCGTTTTCTTTCTATAAATATTGTAATATGGACAGATGAAAATGAAAACTAAGTGATTTTCCACATATTTACTTTTTTACCCGGTTAAATTTACGAAATATGAAAATACAAATACATATATATTTTTATTATCCATTTTGTTGATTTTTTACGATTCTAAAGAAAAAATCTGGGGACCCCTATAGCTTTGTATTGTTTATCTGTTATACTTTTAAATTTTCTATATCTTTCGATCTATAAATACGAAATGCAACTAAATATAAACTACAGGAAGAAATTTTAAGTAATGAGCAGCAAAAAAATTTATTTTTTGACGTACTTAAAAAATTAGGATAAATAATTTTTCAAGGTATGTTTCGGTATAAGAAAACACCTTCCAATGGAAAATACAGGGAAACACTATCGTAAGGAGCGAAAAAATTACATGACAGGTTTTCGAACTATTCTATGTAAACTAGTTTTCGATAAAATTTACAAGGCAGAGAAAAACTACAGTACCACGGAAAAAGAGTGCCTCGACTGATTCTAGTTTGTTTACAGGGTGTAAGAAGAAATGCGGATTGGAGGTCCAGGGTTCAATTCCCACGGCCAACTATATGCTCGTGAAGGTTTTTTGGCAATTTCCCATCACAATTCCAGATGTATAGTGGCATAGTTCCTTTAAGAAGATGGCTGCAAACGCACGCCGCCAAATTCTAGTTCCCCACCACTTTCATTGTCCTCCATTCCCATCATAAAAATGTATAAATAATAGTGTGATAAAGTATACAAATAATGATGTGAGTGGTGTTTATTATAGATGAAAAGTCTCAAGATTTATTATATTAGTAATCATGTACCGATAATGTTTTACTTCAAAAATTTTTGGTTGTTAAAAAGGGAAATTTGCTGTTACACCGGATGTTGCGATAGAGGTATTTTTTTATGTCAATTTTTGTATTGCCGATCGACTAAGGGGGATACCCTGGTGCTATTCTAGTATTTATTGGAGTAAGTAACTATGTTTATTAATAGGTAGTGTACTTTTCAATGATAATTCTAATGTACCGGGATAAAAAATGAGATGAATTACAAGATTAAAGAAAAAAAAACGTATAAGATAGTGTAACTGAGGCGCAACTAGAGACGAGATGCTAAATAAAAAAAAAAAAATTGTTGCATATTTGTCACATAATAATATATATAACACATGGTAGACAACGCAAAGTCTTCCATCATACTTCATCCATGTAATATTAAAACCTCCTAGTGTATAAATAACTATACAACCCACATTTGCATAATCTTCCTTCATATGAAGCCACAATGCGACAAATACATCAGGGAGACAGAAAATCTAGAGATTAATTTCAAACAACAATGTTTCTCTTGTAATTTCGGTTTCATATTTTCAACACACTAATAGACACAACCGCATCAAGTTAAGTTTGATTAAGAGATTATTCAAGATTGGAAGCTAAGAAAAAAAGACATATTTTCAATAAGTTTTCCTAAAGAAATCTTATACGCAATTGATTTGAAATTTTTTATACATTATCGGGCATTTCTTTAAGTATCAAGAAACAATTTACTTGGCACTGTGAAGGTCGCTATCACTGCAGCAATGGGGGGACTTTTTTTTGGAGCCTAGGAAGATCGCGAATAATTCACTGAATTTTCAATGTTTTGGTCCAAAAATTTTATCATGAATTTATTATATATCAACGAATATATCCTTAAAATATTAAAACATTCCATTCAGTAGTTTTCTTTAAAAAAATTCCCAAAAATCATCTTTCTTCAGGCGGTCACACTAGTGGTCTCCCCTTAAGAAACAAAAATATCAGGTAAAAAAATCAAATTGTTTTTTTCTGCAAGCCTTCTTTTCTGTAAGAAATTTAATAAAATCCCAAATTTATTCTAGTGTTCCTTAAAAATTTTAGAACTTAAAAAGTGTTTCGTGATAAGAAAAGTTTGAGAATCACTGTTGGACTCTAATGTCTGATTTGACCCAATGTTTGTTTGAAACTAAAAGCTTTTGAAACTAATCTCCACTGATATACTGGGAGATGATAGACGTACTAGATAATGTTATACTACTAGAGTTAAGTGATAAATTTGTAATTTACATATTTATTGGGAATAAATTTTTATAAAGTGTGTTAACAGACTCAATTCGTCTTCACATCATTTTCAATTTTTTTTTTTTTTTTTTCGCTAACGACGACGAAGATGCCGTTGCCGTGTGTTTTCCTACACTTTGGGGAAAATGGGAAAAGGGATCAAATAAAAAAATTATATGAATACGTTATGGAATACACGTATTTGCTTTTAAGTACTTCGTCGAATATTAAAATTTATTTTTTTTATTAACTTCTTTTTTATTTATTTTTCAAAAATATAATTTTGTACGAGCGAAGATGAAACTTTTTTTTTTTTTTGTAAAAAGTAATTAGTTATTAATGAGTTTTCATGTAAATCCTTCGTGTTTTTGTTTTGTTAAAAGTAAATATTTGTCTTTAAATTAGTTGTTTTCAGCTTTGTCGTTAAGCTCTGCGATCCTGTGGGAGGATTATTGCGTATCAAGGGTGGATATATACTTGAAATTTTAAAATGTTCTTTATTTTGTTCTTTTTTTTGAATGTTTAACACTGGCTTCACAATATTTGGGCATCCGTAAAACCGTAACATACTATATACACTGTAAAAATTACGTTTTTAATAAAAAGAAAAAAAAACTGATTCAAAAAACGACACACATTTTCTTTTCGGTCGGATTAGGACTTGTACACTCACTGGACTAATCCGAACCTTCTTTATTACGAAAGTCGAATGGTGGGGCCTAACTTAATCATCATTTTTAACTTAAAATCTTCAAGCTAGTTTTAAAGTATAGTTATATTGAACGTTTGAATATTGACTACTTGGCAGTGAAAGGGTTGAACATCGTCGCTAATGCAGTTTGCATAATAACCCCATTAAATTAACAAACCACATAATTTATAAGATTATCCGCTACTAAAAAACTAGTAGACAAAAAGCTTTAATATTCAAATAAACTCCGTATGCTAAGAGTATACATTATTTTACTTTTTAGTGATTAAAACATATGTCTCAAAAGCTAACATTGTCTCCTACTTTTTTTTTTTTTTTAAAAGAGTTATTTAATAGTACGAGAAATTTTCTGCATATATATACGAGTATATATGCATGTATGTTTTGTACAAATATACGAAAGTATACATTGTACGAAACTACATAAAATAAATATGTAAGTTAAATAAAATTACCGTCCGTAATTTGTATAAATTTCGAGATATGCTGGGAAAAAAGTTGGAAATATAGAGAAGATACGTATATAGTTTTGACTTTTCCGCATATGTTTATTTATTAAATAACCAAAGAATTAGTTTGTGTTTTAATTATTTTCATAAAATATGATTGTTGTGGATATTTAGTTTATACTGTGTTCAAAAAGTTAGAGCTATAGGGTAAAAGCCCCCTTTGTATAACGGTATCTAATTATGAACATTTACATATTAATGAAGTTATTTCTGAAAGAAATGTCTGATAACAAAAATCATTATTAATAGAATGATTGTTTTTTAATTTAAATTCACCTCGCATTTAAAGTTTCCTTACTTAATTAAAGAAATAAATATGTAAATGTCAAAACTGTTCCAGTATTAGATACCACAAAGGGGGCTTTTACCTTACTGAATTAATTTAAAAAAAAAAATTAAATGAATACAAGCCTCATAAGAATACATCTTTTGAAGTTTTGCCACTATTATCGTGAAAAAAAAGTTAGGACAGATTTTCACAGTGAAAAAAATGGTAAATGTGGATAAACACGACAAAAATGAAACGAAAGTTTTTATTAATAAATTTAATTGATTTCAAAACCATAGAAAACAAAATATTAAATAGCGCCCCCCCCCCCCCCCCCCATCTATATTATCCTAATTCAAATTACATTTATAAAGTTTGATTTGAGAAAAAATAAATCCAATGGTGTGTTTCGAAATGAAATTTTCTACTGTATTATACTTGACGATGAGTTAACTCCTCGAAAGCTAGCTAGCAACCAAACAGTTTACTTTTAGTGAAAAATGACAAAGAAAATTATTCTCATATTTCTTTCAAAAATGATGTGTTCTTTGGAATTTACTTTACCTTTAATATTTGTCTTCAAGAAGAAAATACGGCTGTCGCAGCATCCTGCATAACATAGCGAATTTCCGTTTATAAAAATTCGTTTTTCTCGGAAACTGGTTGACATAGAGTAATAGGCAAAGACCTTTTTTATGTGATTTTTTCTTCTCTTTTCAATGGGGTGAAAAAATTTCGCAAAAATTTTTGAATAAGTGGAAATTTTGGTAAGAAACAAATTTTTTTCACGAAAATTGCCAAAAATATCATGTTCCCGGCATCGGACGTGTCTGGTTAACGAACTTGTCCAACGGTTTGGGACTTCCAATAATTTCACCAAATTTCGTTCGAGAGTTATCGTGCGGACATATGTATACATATAAACTTTAGTGAATATTATTTTCGGTTTCTAGGGACCTCAAAAAAAATTTCTGCCATAGTCCCTGGCATGTCAAGTCGCGTCATGACAGTGGCTGTAATAGCTGAATTCCATTCTGGAAATTCGCTAAAATGTGATATAACATGAATCAGAAAAAAGTAAAATATCATACAAATAGATAATTTTTTAATTTCAATTTTTTCTGAAATCATAAATAATACAGACAAATGATTAAATTAGTCGGTTTTAGTCATTTAGACGAGAGTAAAATGATTAAATTTGAAGAAAATTAGTCGACTAAGTCGATTAGTCGATTAATCATTCGACATTATTAGTATTATTTATCAACTTTATTTATAATATACGTTCATTTTTTTACAATCTGTATAAAACTTTTTTTCCTATATTATACATGGCTAGAAGACCATGTTGTGACGTTAAAATATGATGTTGTTTTAAATTTCTTCAAACACTGTGAAAACTTGAAAAAGTCATTTACATGTAAATTTCTTTTGGACGGGTACGACGACAACGACACTTGAAAACATTATTATAAGTAAAAAACTTTTTACAAATGTAATGAACAGTTTTTAAAATGTAGTTCATTTTTAAACTATAACAACTCTGAGAGACGACTCACCGAGAGACTGTGCCAGAGACAGTATGAATGGAGTGTTGGTATGTACTAATGATATTTACAGTAGTCTTATATTAAAATTATTATTAAAATTTTTGATGCTAGGCACACTGTGTTATGACTGGTGAAACGAGACCAAGATATAAACAAGAAAAATGTCGGGGTGGCACAAGTAGAAGTTTTCTCATACTTTAGCTCCGAGCATTTTGTAATAGTTTATTGTGCTCGTTAAAAAGATTACAAGTTTACACTGTTAAAAAATTCTATGGTAATTTTACAAAAAATGCGTTGGAAGTGAATTGCCAATGCAGTTTTGTAATTTAGTAAACCAGGTGTTGTAATTTTACAGAATATTTTTTGCTAATTTTATTTTGGAAAATTACAAAACAAAAATACTAATCTTACTAAACAGACAATAAAATTTTGTTTGTCAATTTCACATGACAAATGTTGTAATTTTATCAACAATGTAACTGAAAATTCTTTGTAAAATCAAAGTGTTAAAATAATTCTTTTTATGTATAAGCATGTAATTACTTTGTAATACGTAGGTAATACTTACTCTTTATGTTGCCAGCTTACAACAGATTAATTCATATTATATTAAATAACGCAGCGGAGAAAGATTGAAACGTGTAGGATTTGAACACGCGACCTTTTGTATGCAGCTTTTATCATTTTATTATTTAAACACATTTACCGACTGGGCTATTGATTTATACAAAGTAGTGTTCTTAATTCTTAATATATACTTTTACAAAATTTAAAAATTATAACAAATTGTGTATTGGTTAGGATGTGGTAGGGCAATAATATGTATTACTTCATATTAACGACTTTTTTCTTTTTAAATCCAAAATTAATTAAGATTTTTAATTTTAATTTATTCCCAGTAGCAAATTTAACTCGAAATGATTTGGCTGCCAGTTTTATGAGGTTGGCACCTCAAAAATTGGCAACTTAAAACCTTAAAAAAATTTCTAGCAAACCAAATTAAAGACAATATTTGCAAATTTGAAAACATTGTCATTTGAATTTATTGCACAATTTCGTAAAATTAAAACGCGCGTTGGATAAATAGAAATTCTCGATGAAATTATAATACACAATATGTACTTTTACAATCGACATTTTGAAAATGCAAAAAAGGTTATTAAATTGTCTATATTTTTGTTGCAGTTTCCACTGTAAGTTTGTTTTGTAATTTTACAAAAAGTTCTAGAAAACCAAATTACAGGCAATATTTGTAAATTTGAGAAGTTTCTTATGAAAATTCGGTGAACAGTTCCGTACAATTACGATGCATATAGGATTTGTACATAAAAATAGTAAAATTACAATACATTTTAGGAAAGTCTCTGACATGTGATAGAAAATTAGTAGAATTGTGTAATAATTTTAAATTGGTAAACAATGATTTGTAATTTTACTCAACTTTTGTTTTGTAAAGCAATTGTAATTTTACAAATTTTTTTAACAGTGTATATATTGTAATTTTCTATGTTTAATAAATTTTCTTCTAGTACAAGACAATGTTTGGATTGCTCGTATTTTATTTTTTTATTTAAATATTTATAATATTGTAAACATTTTTATATAACAATTCAGCGGCTTTAAAAAGAGGACTATAACGCTCGGTCCACACTATCAGTAATTCACGACTAGCAACATATTTTGTTACTATAGTTCGTACATTACTTATATCACATCGAAATTTTTTTTTCACTTCTTTTTATTGGTTTGAATGATATACCATGTGAGTTTTTTGAGAGTTACCATTTTTATGAAAACCAAATTTGTATGATAGAAATGGTACTGGAAAACGTTCTTTTCTTGGTTGTAATGGAAATGTAACCAACCAGAACACTATCGGTTGTAGTAGCCTCAAGTACATATGCATATTTTTACCGCCTAACTGATAAATTAAAAAAAAATTAAAAAGAGTAAAAAATTTTTTTTTTGCTCATTTATGTTGTTAATTAATGCATTAGATCAGTTTTATCGAAAAATTAATATATAGTCTCATTTAGAAATCTATAAGTTTGTATCATAGCTCGAAAACCATAAGGGCTATAAAGCTCCTGACTATAGCAATCGGTTATTTGAACAATTTTTCGATTAAATCAACGGTTTGGCTGTAATAAAAATGGCAACTCTCAAAAAACTCACACAGTATTAACACCTCTAGACTGATATTCAAAAAGAATTATGACTTTAAAAATCGTTTCAAAATGGATTTTTGAAACGATTTCGAGCGGTTCAAACGATCAAAAACGTCGCTTCGTTGCATGTAGAATTTTGGAGTCTCTTAGGTTGGATGATAACTTCTTCTAAATTACAGGTCAATTATATTTCCATGACTAACTCACAGATGGCATTAATGATAGATAAAAACTAGAATGCCTATAATAAATAGAGTGGTGACATGTGTGCTGAACGCTGATTGGTTTCGGCATTTTCTATCCAAAGTTTGCGTAAAATACATTGGAAATAAATTAAATGTTAACAAAAAACCATTTACTTTAACTTAGAAAGTATAATTAAATTAAAAATTTTTAATTGTTCATTAATTCATAACTTATTAACAATAATTATGTACTCAAAAATATTTACTCAAACATTTATAATTAATTTTGAAGCTTCCCGCTCTGTTTTGGAGAGAAAATGGATGACATGTTACGACTCTATTTATTATAGGGACTCTAATAAAAACCATAGATATATAAAGATCCCAATTTTCTATTTCATAACTACCGGGTTCGCTGTCGCCGGTAATTGACGTGGACACCGCTACCCCTACCAAACGATTGTGATACATACAACAAAACACATCATTGTATCTATACATACGAATGTGTTAGTGTAATATCGTGACGAATGATTACACAGCTTGCATATATATAGTATATACTGTCATGGCCGACCTTTCTAACTAACAACCAACATTCAAAAATAAATTTATTTATTTTAAGAAATTTATATTGAGAATTTTTTTGTTCAATAGAATTTTTACACTTAAATACGACACACTGTATTTTTTCTGTTTAAATTTCACGAATTGATTAAAAAAACAATGATACTCGTTACGACGTGAACCCCATGACGAACAATAACAGACTAAATCACCTGCGGTGTAAATTGACATAACATTGCACCTTACGAACGACAGGTTTTTATATATAGACACACAAAATCATAAACACGTTTTGAACAGATAACCGCAGCAATTTTCAGCCGATTGACTTTTATCTGTAGTTTCTTAGATAGGTTATCTACAGAGGTTTTAATAATTTTTTTTTTATAAACAAATTAGGGTCGATTTTTCCATTAACTTTCAAATTTTCTTATTATCAATTTCATCTAAAAGATTCTGTACGAGTCTCGTCGAACACTCATGTTTAAATTTGTACATAATAGAGCCAATTAGAGTATATTCTTAAATATTTACACAGATGAAATTGAAGCAAATTATAATATATGAGGATATTTAATAAAAAGCTTATTGTGTACGGAAGAAGAGCTAATGTAGAGAGAACATTATGGAGAATTTTGTGTTTATTTATGAGATGATGTGGTAAATGTAACATATTTTCAAACATTATTACTACATATAAATATACCCGTTTTATTCCGGTTGGTTGCCGAGAAAATATTGAACGAGAAAGAAAATTTCTACTCTTTATAAAATGTATAAATATGTACTTATTTCCTTTAGGATGGATGGACGTAAGTGCTACTTGTGTGACAATTGTGGGTATTTTGTTGAAAATATGGAAAAATAAGTGTTATTGATGATACGTTCGTCGTACTGGGTGATTCAATTTTGAAGCTCTTTTGGAAACTAGTGGAATCGCATGTGTTGTGAGTTTCGGTAGAAATAGATATTTAAAAATAAGTATGATACCTGTGTTGCAATCGGTAGTCATTTGTTTAGACACAAGTTGTTAACAAGACCAGTAAACCAAAACAAACAACCAAAAAATATCGACGATTTATTAATCCATACTTTCTGCTGACTCTGGTAAAAATCACGTAATTATGTGGGTCAAATAGTAATGTAAAAGAAACGTAAAACGATAATCGGGGAGTAGTTGAAGGGAAGAAGTCCAGAAGAAGTCGAGAAGTCAGTATGGAGTAGAGAAGAGCATTGGAGCCGGTAGCTAGTTGCTAGCAGGGTGTGGCTAGTAACTAGCAGAAGGAAATGGGCTCTAAGGGTTATTTAACTTACTAAGGGTCGGAGTTGGGAAGTTTGTTTTGGTGGCCAATGCAAGAGCTTGTAATTAAAAAACGGGAATAACTTGTGTCCAGGCAAGTCCTGATTCTTTCGCTTTTATTTTATCTTTTGTTTGGGAAGCGATTCCTATTTTGTTTTATAACTTTCATTCATGTTCCTATTTTGTTTCTTGTATCTATTATTTATTTATTGGTTCTGTTAATAAAACTGTTAAAATGAAGCCACATTATTTTATTGAGTGAACAGTGTAGACCCTTAAATTCCCGCAATTCAACCGTAGTAATCTGGAGTTCGAACCACGGCCTTTCTGTGGGGTTTTCACCGCTACCGATAACATCTAAATTTAATCCCTACAGAAAAGGCTATAGTACTCCCGTCTTTAACATCTGAAATTTTACTAGTGGAAAGGAGAAGGGAGAAAAAAATATTAAAAGATCATTATAATCTTTATTGAGCTTTTGTAACGTCAAATTGGGTAATGGTAGAGAATTCGAATTTGGCGGTTTTTGTGCTCAGTTACTCAATTTTATAGCTTTGATATTGACGCTTCGGCCAGAAAACGCCAATAGTGAAAGTCCAATCGAAATTTATTTTTAGTAATTTTTTTTAGTGATGTATGTTTAATCTCTTCGTCCCTAGCAAGTTCCTCATTAATAAAAAAAATTATTATTGACACTCCTGTCGTTTTGGAAACTCTAATCACATGTTTCGATCAACATGATCATTATCAAAAATTGTGTATCATACAACTGTTTGGCAGGTAATAACCCTACTACTCGAAACATGTCATAGGAGTTCATAAGAGTTTTCAAAATAAAAGTGGCGTTTTTCGCAAAATACCTATTAGTGTTTTATTTATTAATAGGAAAATACCAGAAAGTAACGCTCAAATTTATTAAAAATTTAAACTTGAAAAATATACTTAATAATAGAACTTAACGTTTGTTTTTAAAACTTTTCAATATTTATACAATTTAATGTTACACTATTTAATTTATATATGAGTAGTGGACGCGGGAAGTGGTGGGGAGTGACCAAGATTTGGAAGCTATGCGTCTGCAGTCGTCTTCTTGACGAAACTCTGCCGATATTCATTTGGAATAGTGAAGGGGACTGCAAATGAAATCGTTGTTTAGAAATATTATGGCATATAAGACTTTAAATATAATGAAGTGTTCCACGTTTTGCAACAGTTGTGTCAGCAATATATTATATCATTAGCAATTGTGAAAATATACCTACAGGAAAATATTTATATCAAAAGAATTTTCCATCCATTTCAATTTGTGTTATTAAAAAAAATATTCAACAAAAAGGCCTTTTTTTATAAATTTTATTTTTGTGTAATCGTGTGACAAATTCCATCATAAGTTTACGTTCTCGTTTAACTAAAATTAAACTGCGCGTATTAAATCGGGGGTTCCCCGTCACAGTTGTTTTAACACATAAGTATAACATAAAAAAAAATTAATAATGTACCAGTTAGCTGTCGTTTTATTTTTTTTTTTGACAATTTACAAAAATGAGTTTAGGAAATTATTACCATTTGTTGCCGTTTAGTGAAAAATGGACTTTTGATAAATGATTATGTATGTACAATATTGTACAATGTATAGCTACATAATATTAATGGGGAAAGAGTGTTGCCAATTGTGCATAAAATGTTTTTTGTATCTGTAAAGTTGGCAACTGTACTGGAACTTAATACATAATGCAGTTTTCTTTTTTTGTCGGTAAATCTGTATTGCAGATATTGTTGAAACGAATCAATTTTATATTACAATTTGAAAAATTTGACCGTAGTTTTTATATCTTGGTGCAAAATGGTATGGAATATCAGTCAATTAATTTAAAATTTCATTTTAGTAATTGAATACTTACGATTATATTTTAGATATATACATAAGCGAAGAACACGGAAAGTGGAGGCGGGGGAGAAAGCAGGATTTGGAAGGTATGCGTCTGCAACCGTCCTTTTAACAAATCTACCGATATTCATCTAGAATTATTGTAATTTTATTTATCAACTGGAAGTCAATTATAGATTTTTGTTATATTTTCATTTGTAGCAAAATTGTCATTGTAAAATTAACAAAAAATTAACTTTAAGGTTCAAGGTAGTAGTCTGGTAACTCGCGTTGTTTTTCATGCCTATTTTTAGGGGATTTTTTTTTTTGTGAGAAAGAACAAATAAAATGTTTTGAATTTTTAATATGTGTTTATTTACGTCTCAATTAGTCTTAATCTATAGATATGTCATTCTGGTCGGAACTAGAATGACATATCTATAGATTAAGACTAATTAAGAATTTTTGATTTCAGATGCCCCCAAGAGTCAAAATCACCCGGGCCACCCAAGTGCTTTTTTTTGAGGCGCTAACTTCAAGTGATAATAATAATAGTAAAACAAAATTTAATTTATTCAAAAAAATTTTTTTTTTTGTAACCTTAAGACGTAAATATAAAAACATATTAAAAATTCAAAACTTTTCATTTGTTCTTTCTTAAAACAATGCCCGTAAAAATAGGCATGAAAAACAGCGCGAATTACCAGACTACTACCTTAAACTGTGTTTCTTGAAATAAAATTATTATTTTAACAGAGAAATAGTAAAATTCATATCGAAATTATTTAATTTTCCCATACGAATTTAATAAAAAAAATTAAAAGGTTACCTTGATGACATCGTCAAGTTTACAAAAATTTTCAAAACTTTACAACACGTAATTTTAAAGACAAGAACAAAATTTAAAGCCGTTTAGCATCGTCTAAAATACAGAGTTCTAAAGTATAAGCCGAATTTTACTAACATACTTTTTGTTAATTTTGCAATACGGATGTAAATTTTACATTCAGTAAGTTACACTTATTTTTGTTGCACTTCAAAAATTTTGAAACGAAAATTTAAATATCGTCTGTTTTTATGGATACATTTGACTGTAGTTATGTTACAAAAATCGTAAAGGTGTTTTGTATCTATTAAATTTATTATAGATGTAGGTACACTAACTATTTTGGTTAATGATTACCTTCAAAAAAGATCAAATAACAACACATTTGAACAAGTTAATAATAGTAATTTTAGAATGTACTTATTACCGTATTTAAGTATAGATTAATACCTACTTTTATTTTCTGTTACATCAACATTTTGTTGAATATGTATTTTTTTTAATAATTATTACCAAAATAACAAAAATACATGCTTTCTTGATGTTTTACGATTTTTTAATGGTGCATTTTTAGTGTTAGTGGGCATTATCAAAAAAAAAAAAAAAAAAAAAATATTCGAATGTTCTTTTTAACTGAATAACACACACAGTCGCTAGGAATGTTACAATTTTTTTTAATAAAAAAAAATCTAATAAAAATTGCAACATACATAAAATAAAAATTTAAACACCTTCATTCTTCAACTAAAAAGCTATAAAGTTTAGTGAAGATTAAGTATTTGAATTATTTCGTATTTAAATCAATCGTATTATTAAGAATATAAGGTAACTGACAACTCATTTTCGCTATAGTTCCAGATATTTTCCTGGCGTTTCACGTACAAGATTGTCAGCCTATTTTCTGGTATATAATTGACATAAATGTCGATAGATTTCTTAGTTTTTAAAATTAAATTCCTAAAATATTGAACGTCAAAATTTGTTAATTTTATTTTTTAAATATTCGTAAAGAACTAATTTTTTTTTTAAATAACTATATAATATTATTTGTCATTTCTATTATTTGCAGAATTTATTTGATTAAGTGAGTGTTTCTGGTGTGTTTTGTGTTCAAAAAGAAAAAACAATTTTTAAAAGTTTTTATCTCACAAACTCTACTTCAGAATCGGTTTAAATTTTGATATTTTGTGTACTAAATATTAAAAAAATAACATAATCTTCCAAGATTATTCATTTATTTTTACAATACTCTAATGCTTCAACCACCACAATTGCAAGTTAAAAGATTTAAGGGGGACTACTAGTGTGATCGTCTGAAAAAAAGATGATTTTTGGGAATTTTTTTTAAAGAAAACTATATTGTTAGTTAGATAATAGTAAGAGAGGATAACTTTAATATAAAAATCAGTTTAATAGTAAGATAAAATACGCTCCCTTAAACATATTATTACATAAGGAATCATCGATACACGAAATTCATTCAAATTTTTATTGAATATTATACGTTACGTAATAATATTAACTGTTTGAAAATAATTATATTATTTAAAAAATACTTTAATTGTTGTTTAGGTATAAATAAATGTATAACTACAATAATTACACACACAAAAAAAAAACCAGACGTTAAAAATAAGTAAATTTTTGAAAGTTACTGTTTTGAAAACTTGATTACTGTTATTAGAGCACCATTTAAAAATTATCTATTTCCTGTTTTAAAATGATATGTATCTAAAAAAAAAAAAATATTTTGAAATAGATGGGAACGTGTAACAGATATTCATTAAATACAATATAAAATTAACATTTATTAGTAGAAAAATACATATACAAATTTATTTGAACAATTCGGCATAAATTTACTGCAATTAATCGATAATTTTGTAAATTTGTTAATAACACCTCATGATTTGATTACATATTGCATGGGAAATAATTTTTTGATATTTTTTTTTATTAATTTAATATTACTTCAAAGATTTTAGTATTGTTAACAGTTAACACACGTGGTTGCTTGTTGTATTTCGATAAATAGTTAATCTTTTCATAATTCAACTCTATAATTCATAATATTGAATTATGGGTTAATTTGAATCAACTCTATAACTCTATCAACATATCAAATTTCAACCCTCTACGTTAATTCTGGGGAGCTGTGGGTGCGTTAGATCGAGCCAAAATCCTTTTTCCGCCTCTGCCCCCTCCAAATCATCCTAGCAAATTGAATTTTGGATATGTTGTAGATAATTGACCGAAACATTATTTCCAACCAGTTTGGAAAAGTTTACTGTGCCTACTTGCAATAGTATTAAAATAAATCATTTTAAACAGATATAATAATACCATTGAATTTCGATGCAAAAATGGAAGAAGTGGGGGGGGGGCAAGGTAAAGTGGAGTTCCTAAAAGGCACTAACTGGATACTAACACAATACACGTACAAAATTTCAGCCCTCTAGGAAAACGGATAGCGCCCCTACTTTCGCCTCGTCCCGTTCTTATCGTATAGGCTGTAATAGTCAAATTTTTCGGAGAAAATTCGACTATTGTACTTTACTTTTAGAGCGAATATTCGACAAACAAATATTAAAAGTTTAAAAATACTCCTGGAACAAAGTTGCAAGTTCGTCAGATAGTTTAGAGATACTTTAAAATTTAGTATGATCTTTTAGAAACGAAAGTGTATGTTTTGATTTTTTTTTATCTTATCATTAATAAGGGAACCTTGAAAAATATTATATTATTTATACCTTACATAATTAATAGAAGTCACTCTGATATGAACAACCACTCATTTTTTAAACATCATTTTAGAATAACAATAACAGTTACTTTCAGTATTGGACTAAAAGTCAATTAGCCGTTAATTAAAATTGCGCAAAATAAAATTAAAATATGTGTGAGGAAATTATTTTTCGTGGGCCTTTAGCAGCATATCCGCCATTAGAGAAGAGTTTGGGTCATCACATCCTAAAACAATTATCAATCAATCCGGATCATATATTCCAGGTAAGTGGAATTGAAGACAAACATAACAAACGGAATTCAAAAATTTAAACAAAAACAATTAACTTTTTAGTACGATCCGTATTCAGATACAAGCTACACCCGTGGTCAAATTAAAATACTGAGTATACGCGTTGCACTGGAATTGAAACGTTTGGGTTTAAATAAAGGTGACGTTTTAACATTAGCCACAAAAAATCATAAAAACACCGTGTTACCATATTTGGCAACCATTTATTTAGGTGTTACTGTGAATTTGTTAGATGAAGTATTCAACAAATGTAAGTCGCAATTTTACTAATTATCCTTTGTATCTGCGCGGTGTCGTGATTTGTCGTCGTTTCAACGAACGCAAAAATTGTGCTGTTACAGCAAACAATCAAGGCCTTAAGATCATAGACAATGAAACTAGACATAGAAACCAGTCAGATGTTTATAGATATCTGTGCCTTGGTGTTGTGTGTACAAAGCGTTGTCTTAACGGAGGAGTGGGTGTCACAGGTATCTATAAACGAATGCCGAAATTTTGCGAACACGGAAATTTGCGGACAGTTATGGCTGTTATTACCTGAGACTTATCGGGTAAGATTACCTGTATATTTGAATAGCGGAGATTTGCGGACACTTTTAGTTTTTTACACTCCCACTTAGAATATAACAAAATAAGGTGAACACTCCTTTTTTACGTAGGTATTTAAACCAAATGTTTTTAAGTAACTTAGATGTTATTACTTATTCTAAAAGAAAAAAATCGACAAGTTCGTTTTACACACACACACCAAGTCATGATTTTGTAGTTCAATAGCTAGAATTTTTCAAAATTCTCAAGATAAAATATTGTTTGCTTTTATTTAATATTAAAATTAGCCTTTAATTTATTAATAATATGATTATCCAAACCGTTTACTTTTTAACTGAGTAGCTCATAAAAGTAGACACAAACAGATCTTGTAATTACTTCGTTGTCAGAACTACGAAATCACAAAAAAGGTTTGAAAACGTGTGATAACATTTGATAACTAAAACAATTCAGTTACTATTCAGTAAACAATTATTATTTTAAAACTATAACTACGATTCGAAGATATATTTAGAAACTTTCAGAAGATATATTAACACTATTTTGTTGGTGTCAATGGGGAGGGGGGGGTCAGTCATATTTTGCCAACTTTTAAGGTGTATAATCAAAAAAACGGAATATGTTGGGTTTTCCAAGCTGATACAATTAAATTCATTCTGTAAATGGACGTTTACCTTATTTTAACAAATTTTGTGTCCGCAAATCTCCGCAGTTCAAATATGCCTATAATCTTGTCAGGTCAGTCTCAGGTAGTAAAAATCCCTACTGTCCGCAAATTTCCATGTTTGCAAAATTCCGGACATCCAATAAACATCAGACCGGCTTACTTTTATTTTGTATGATTTTATAGCTCGCCTTTTTCGCTATAACAGCACGATTTTTGCGTTCGCTGTACAGGCACGTAATCTTTGTACCAGCGGGACTGATTTTAATTAAGTTTTTGATTTTAAGTTGAATTAAAGAGAATGATTGAAAATACAAAACCTAAAATGCTTCTATGTGACGCTTCCGGAGAAGAAAAATTTCGGAAAGTATTAACTGAGTTAGATGTAAACATTCCGGTCT
This sequence comes from Brachynemurus nebulosus, assembly GCA_035578155.1. Lineage (NCBI taxonomy): Eukaryota > Metazoa > Arthropoda > Insecta > Neuroptera > Myrmeleontidae > Brachynemurus > Brachynemurus nebulosus. The sequence goes on from JAPWDM010000003.1 coordinate 71,910,164, forward strand.
ATCTATGCGATCAAAACTTTGAGGAAAATTTTATGAAACCGTCTGAGTTAGAAAGTCAGTTTGAACCCGTGGAAGTGGATATTCGTACAACGACGGCCTTAATTTTCTGTTCTAGCGGTACAACTGGATTCTTAAAAGGAATCGTTCACACTCATTATTCCATCTACCACAGTGGATACGATTATGCGTAAGTATGTATGATAAAGTATCTATTTTTAAAAATTCCAAAAATATCTATTTTTAAAAATTCCATAGGCTTACTGTTGGTAGATACCTTTCTACAAATACCATAGTATGGTCAGTCGAAACGAAGGTGATTTTACATTGCATAAACTTTGGATCAATTCGAGTTTCAATAAACTGGCATACAATAACGCCAAAAGAAATACTTGACACCATAAAAAAATATAAAGTATGATAAATTGACCAGTAAATTTATTTCAAAAAACATTTTTTATACAAATAATGTTTCTTTAATAGATTACGGTTATGATGATAACACCTGCGGAATTGGGACGATTACTTAGATACGAAGATTTTGAAAAGTATAGACCTGCGTTAAGTAATTTACGTGAAATTTGGTCACTTGGTTCAATTAATACAAAAGAGCAAATGATTAAAGTACGAGAATATTTTCCAAAAGTGCATGTCATTAATGGATTTGGATGCACGGAACTGGCAATGTTGGTGGGTTATTTTGATCCAAAGACTGAATATAATTTAAATGTTCAAAAAGTGAATTCGAATGGAAAATTATCTTTCGGGGTTATGGCAAAAGTAATTAAAAAATTTAAACAACACTACCTACAACATTCATCGACCTTATCTTTGTTTCATATAGGTAGTTGATGTGAATGGTAAAAGTCTTGGTAAAAATGAACAGGGAGAGTTGTTACTTAAAGCTGAGTCTCAAACACCCGGATACTTTAATAATCCAGAAGCAAATAAGAGTGCCTTTACTGAAGACGGATGGTATCGAACTGGCGATCTTGCTTATTTTGATGATGATGAATGTTTGTTTGTGGTTGGACGATTAAAAGAAATTTTCAAATATGATACATTCAATGTATGTGACATCAAAAGTTTTAAACCTTCTTTAAATTGTACGACTCATCAATATTTTTTAGATATGTCCAGCTGAAATTGAATATGTAATTAATAAGCATCCAGCTGTCAGTGCTTCGTGTGTCCTAGGTATTCCCGATGAATTTTACGGCGAACTTCCGATGGCATTTATTGTGAGAAAAGAGAACATGAATGTAACTGAGGAGGAAATTATAAATTTTGTTGATGGTAAGTTAAAAACATAAGATTTATAATTCAAGTGTTAATTTAATATTTATGTTTGTTCTTGACTTTTAGAGCGTGTATCATACTATGAACAACTTCGAGGTGGAGTACGATTTATTGATGAATTTCCACGAACAGCCACTGGCAAAATACGAAAATTTGAGTTGAAAAAATTATTAGAAGTCAAATCAGCTGGTACCTAACATATTAAAATTAAGAACTACCAAAATCAAAACATATCTATTATAAATTAATATTATTTAATTATGAAATTTCTCTGTATCATTTTAAAAATGCACTGAGAAAGCTCGTTTTGTGATTAAAACAAATTTAGCTAAAAAATTGTAATATAATCTTGTCTAGTGATTTCTTTGGGATGATAGATTCGAATAACATTACGTGGTTAAGTTAATAAAGCCTACTTTAACCACAGATGATGTAATAGTATTAGCACTATTAGTATTAATAGTATTAGTATATGCGTAGTATTCTACTAACTATTCTGTGCTTTAACCTCACAGTCGGTAAGCATGTAATGTAAAATACCCCTGTCGCAGCACTATGCATAACATAGCGAATTTACGTTTATAAAAAATCGTTTTTCTCGGAAACTAGTTGACATAGAGTAATTGTTTAAAGACCTTTTTTATGTGATTTCTTCTCCGCTTTTCAATGGTGTAAAAAAATTTGTGTTTGGTTTACGAACTTGTCCAACGGTTTGGGACTTCCAACATTTTCATCAAATTTTGTAAAAGTAGGACATTTCGTTCGAGAGCTATCGTGCGTATATATATATATATATATATATATATATATATATATATATATATATATATATATATATATATATATATAAATTTTAGTGAATATTATTTTCGGTTTGGGACCTCAAAACAAATTTCTGCCATAGTCTCGTCCTCAAGTCCCGCGTCATGACAGTGGCTGTAATAGCTGAATTTGATTCTAGAAATTCACTAAAACGCCGTGACCAGCGGAGCACCATCACGGGGCAACATCTTGTAGATAATTGATCGAAACATTATTTCCAACCAGTTTGAAAAGTTTTACTGTTTTGCTGCCCCCACCACCCCCTTAAAGGTTGAGTCGAATCCAAAATTTGACCCCGGTTTTATAGTATTGTTGTGCGTCGGAATGAGCCCCGCTTACCAAATTTCAGCTCATTCCGTACATTAGGGGGGCCCTACACATTTCAAAAGGTAGCGGAAATTATATATATTTTAATAGACACAGACATTTTTTTTCTTTCGAATTGTGTTCTACGGATCCGAAAACGGATAGCGCTTCTACTCTTTCTCGCCTCGTCCCGTTCTTATCGAGACGTATTAGTCAAATTTTTTCTGTAGAAAAATTCGACTAAAAAAACTGTGGTGTGTTTTGAAATAAAAAATCATTAAGAACTTATGAACTTATTAAGAAAATATGAGACGATGAACAAAGAACTTACTTTTTTCTCTAAACTGGGCCCATTCTCCATCGCATACATTATCGCAGCCGATATTTTCCCGTCCAAACTTCGAATCACTGAATCAACATTGACGCCAGCGTCATGTTGTTTCACAGCGAACACTAAACGTTCAATCGCTTGCACGTAATCGTTCCACGGCGAATCCAATTCGGTCACGTGTTGTGTCAAACAACCACGCAACACGTTCAAACAGTAGCCAGTACACGGTTTCGTGTGCGTGGCCAATCCACGACATTTGGGACAATAGGTCATCTTTAACAGCGCTTGATGACACGAATTGTTGCCATTCTTCGATTGATCCTCATCCTCATTGAGTAATAGCGTGTCGGTGGCATTCAATATTTCAACTCCAACCGCGAATGCTTGCAGTAATACACGTGTGGCTTCTAAACTCTTAAATGCCGACGTGGAAATTTGTCGTGGAATATCACCGAACGGTTGTAGCTCGTTGATCGCTTGTTTTAAACATAATTTATACTCGAATGAGAAATCTTGTTGGTGCGAATTGATCACGTGATGATATACGAGCGGAAATAGATCGGTGAAGAATCGATTCACCGACGTTTTAATGTCTAAATTACTCGGCGCAAATGTTTGCTCCTCCTTGTCGGATATTTGTAAGTATTTTTTTATGTCTGAATAGAGCGCTTTGATTGGTTCGCGCGATAAGACGGCCATACGTTTGTACACTTGCGCGAATAGATGTAGTGTCTGATTCTCCGATTGCGATGTCAGTTCCATTATGTGATCTGAAACAGGAGGAAAGGTAAAAATTAACATACATAAAATTCTAAAAATGATGCTTTGGAAAATTTGAAAATTTTCCTAAGTAAACGGTTTTTCCGATCAACCTAGACGTTAAGTCAACAATTTAAAAAAAAATTTGGAATGACAGGTCTACCCACACTGTCAACTTCCCATTGGATGCCCTTAAAGATTGCACATTTATAATTTTTTTTAATTCAGGGAATTCCTCCCCTGGGCCTCCGGTAGAGGTTTTGCCCCTTACAACACACCGGGGGCTTCGCTCCCTGTACATAAGGGTGGGGGCTCCATCCTTATTAAACAAATGATAACATCATTTTTGTTTTCAAGATATGCGAGAACAAAAGTAGTTCACAAAAAGTTTCTTTTTCTTTTTTTTTATTAAATTATATAATAATTTACTGGCGATTTTAACATCGAAGAAGGTTCTTAGGCCATTATATAATAAAGACATGGTAAAAAATTTATATGAAAGATGTTGTGTTAATAAAGTTAATTCCGTTTTTTATCACAAAAAAACAAACTACTAATCCGAATTTACTGAAAACTTTATCCGGTCTTCATTTCTTAATTATGCATCTAATGAAATTAGTCCGGAACTGATGTCATCATTTGTTCTCGAGATATGCGAAAAAAAAATTCACAAATGAACGAACGAATAAACGAATGAACGAACTAACGAACACATACACAGACATCACGCTAAAAACGATGGATTCGGATTCTAGTGACTTTGAAACGTGGATGTATGTCCAAATTAGCGATTCGCAAAATCGGACCCATTACAATAACTTCCAATGGAAAGTTAAAAATCGTACTCCCTTTTGTATAATATTAGTGTCACTGTATATTCTGTAGTAATTCAACAATATGCGCATTCCTTCTTCAGAGGTACATTTATCTTTGTCACTACCATTAATTAATAATTACAGAAACGTAAACGAGGATTTTTTTCCAAAAATCAAATATTTGTTATTTTTTCCACGACTGGTTGCCTGTGCCATGGAAATGAATACTAAAATCAAACGTGTCAAGACAATATTTGTACAAAAATAAAACAAGCAGAAATATATATACAATGTCAACAGACCCATAAAAAGTAACTACGTTTCTAATTAAAATAATACTAGGTACATATAGTAAATATGCATTCAGTGCAGCAGTATGTATGCATGTTATGCACCTTGTTGCATTCATAAAATCTTTTTGTAATTAAATGCAATTTTTAATAAAATTAATGGTCAGTACTCGTCGGCTCGGTGGTGGATGGCGTGGCGCGGCGACCAGGCAACCGGCCGGTCAGTCTGTCTGTCAATAATACGATGATCAATAAATATTTCTCACATTCAACTCACTGACCGGCTACGGTTATTTCACATATTTATATGTAAACATGTATTATGAACATGTATGTATGTGAATGTTTTGTGCTTGTACATATGTACATACGTATGTAAAATATATATTATTGATGATGTATCGACAACTTCATTTTGTGTTTTTTGAAATTTATGAATAGAAAATATTATGGGGAAATGTTGACTACAATGAAGTGTAATATTGTTAACCGACTTCAAAAACGAGGAGGTTCTCAATTCAACCGGTATGTTCTTTTTTTTATGTATGTACACCGATTTCTTCCACATTTCTGGGCCAATTTACACCATTCTTTTTTTGGTTAGTAGATAATGCTCTCCAGATGGTCCCATAAAAATTTTATTAACATTGGTTGAGTAATTTTTTAACCATCTTTAATAATATGAATAATGGGGAATTTGACTAATTTTGGGAAATTATTTTAAAACACACATATTTATGTATTATGCATGTATACGTTTTTAATTTTTAAAAATAATGCTAAAAATTGTTAGGAAAAATTATTTTAGTATTTGTTCTCAAAATTTGCGCGAAAACGTTTACTAGCTGTTAGTTACGTCACATTCTCTAGATAGCAACAGGTGTCCTGTAACTAAGAAAAAAAAATGTTTATTTTTCCTGTAACTAGGAAAAGAAATTGTTGATTGTTGAAATTACATTTCCCGAATGTTTCTTTATATTCATAGTAACCAAGAAATAACAGTGCGGTAAGTAAATAATAGTGCGGAAATTAAAATTAACATTTCAAAGGGTTGTTCAATCATTTATTAAAAATTTTGTATGTGTTTTCATATCTTTCTTTCATTTGTCACAAATTCGGTCGCGTATCTCTTACGCCTGACTGACGTATCTTGACCGATAAAAGAGTCCTAGGTCGCATTTTGAGTGATATTAGGTTTTTAAAAATAAAAGTATATTTCTTTTTGTACTTTTTAAACTTCTTTGTCTCCTTTTTAGCGAATTTCCAGAAAGAGTTCTGGAAATTCAGCTATTACAGTAGGTGTCATGACGCGACTTGAGCTCGGGACTATGGCAGAAATTTGTTTTGAGGTCCCTAAAAACCGAAAATAATATTCACTAAAATTTATATATATATATATATATATATATATATATATATATATATATATATATGTATGTATGTATGTATGTATGTATGTATATATGTATCAGCACGATAACTCTCGAACGAAATGTCTTTGGTTTACGAAATTTGGTTACAACGTTGGAAGTCCAAAAATCTTGGATGAGTTCTTCAGCCAGACACGTCGGATGCCAGGAACATGGTTTTTGTTCTTGCAAAAAATTAGTTTTTTGCCAAAATTTCCACTTATTCAAAAATTTTTGCCAAATTTTTTTACATCATTTAAAAGAGGAGAAAAAATTACATAAAAGAGGTCTTTAAACTATTATTCTATGTCAACTAGTTTCCGAGAAAAACTAATTTTTATAAACGGAAATTCGCTATGTTATGCAGGATGCTGCGACAGGGGTATTTTATTGTTAGCCAACAGTACCCTATATCAATGGCTATGCAGAATTTTATACATTTCGCATTGGATCTATACTTTATATAATTATATACATATCCATATTCAAGCACAGTGTTTGCTTATATAAAAATAAGTGTTTTTATTAAAACTCATAAAAATTCATTGTATTGTATTTTTCGAAAAAACATGAGTATTATTTTTTGTACGATTACAAAACATATAATCAAACATTAGAACATTACATTCATCTATGTACATATTATACATAGTAGTCAAGCACCGCCACTATTATCCGGATCGTGATCTCCACTGTACATACATGGATTTAATGACGTGTAACACTATTAGATGTGTGCCAGTGGCGTCACTCAAATAAACTTATAACAAGCATATGAAATTATTTCTACAAATAAAAAAATTTACTATATCCATTTCTAATTTCAAATGTTATCGAGAGCCTGTGAAACATTATTAATGTATGACGAACTTTTATTCGCAGTTACACATACACCAATATTCATATGTTCACTTATATGTCCAGCTTTCGCTGATACTTGAACACTCGATTTACTTTGGCACGTATGACCAATTCATTACGTTAATTAAAATTCACATAGTGTTTGAAAAATTATCAAACTGTTTCGGCTGGGACTCGAACTCGGATCTCTTGGTTACTAGCCAAGCGCCTTACCAACTAGGCCACCGACCGCTTGTTGAGTGCCATTCCAATCTGATAATCAATTAAACACGTCCTCTCTTTAATGCGAGACCCAGTTATATTTCTAATTTCAAATGTTATCGAGTGCCTGTGAAACATTATTAATTTATGACGAACTTTTGTTCGCATTTACACACACACCAATATTTATATGTTCACTTATATGTCCAGCTTAGTGATGAGCAAATGCAAGACCAAGACCAAGACTTGACAGTCTTGGTCTTGAGTCTTGTTCTTGCATTAAGAATCTTGGTCTTGGTCTTGCTAGAGCAGTTTGAGTCTTGGTCTTGGTCTTGGTCTTGCAAAATGCATAGTCTTGGTATTGGTCTTGGTCTTGGTATTGCTAAAAGTCTTGCACTTTCTTGCATTTTTTTATTAGCGAATTTTTTCCTTCTAAAATCAGAATTTTCTCTCTTTACGGTATTAATTATACTTTTAAACTATTTAAATAATTTAGCAAGAGTCTTGCTTTTTTCTTGCCATAGTCTTGGTCTTGCTCACTTGAGTCTTGGTATTGGTCTTGCAGCCATACTTATAGTCTTGGTCTTGGTCTTGGTCTTGCAAAATGCAGTCTTGGTCTTGGTCTTGCATTTTTTGCAAGACCAAGACAAGACTGCAAGACCAAGACTAATTTTGCTCATCACTAGTCCAGCTTTGGCTGATACTTGAACACTCGATTTATTTTGGCATGTATGACCAATGCATTATGTTAATTAAAATTCACATAGTGTTGAAAGGACATCAAGTGGACATATGAATATTGGTGTATGTGTAAATGCGAACAAAAGTTCGTGATACATTAATAATGTTTCACAGGCCGTCGATAACATTTGAAATCTATACATATTATAATAAAACTGTGACGAGACCGTTTCTGTACATGGAATATTTTTTGAAAATTGTACTGGTACTGTAAATAGTTATCGATGTAGATATCAAAACAGCGATTTTTAAAATTTTTGTCTGTCTATCTGTCTGTCTTTCCACGCATCACGCAAAAACTATTGGACGGGTTTTAATGAAATTTGGTGTGATAATAACTTATTACCTGGGTCAACATCTAAGATACTTTTTATTCCGGAAAAATGTCTCATTCCCACGGGGAAATGGAAAAACTATTTTGAGCATGTACACACATTACGTAAATTTACATATTTCATACTTTCATAACTATAGTAACAAAATGTAATGTAAATAAATTGAATATTGTAGTTTGGAAATTTTTCTGAATGTGAAATCAAAGAAAATGTTGCTAATTGTGTACCGAAAAATACAGTAAATACACAATTGTCAATTTCGAGACAATTTAATGCATTTTGTGTTGCAAGAAACTACAAATTGGAAAAAGAAACTACTCAACGTTTCGCGTGAACAACGTCACGGGTACGGCTAGTTAGAAATATAACTGCGTCTCGCATTGAGAAGAGGATGTGTTTGATTGATTATTAGATTGGAATGGCACTCGAATAAGCGGTCGGTGACCTAGTTAGTAAGGCGCCTGGCTAGTAACCAAGAGATCCGGGTTCGAGTCCCAGCCGATCCAGTTTGATACTTTTTCAAACACTATGTGAATTTTAATTAACCGTATCAATTGTTTATTTTGAACCACCGTGGTGGAAACGCTGGTAACAATATTTTCAATTTTATTGTTAAAACGAGTATGTATGTTTCGAAAAGAATTAAAATAATATATGTATGGACATACGTATAAATAATTTAGGTCGTGTTCAAAAAGAGTTTTAAATTGTTTTGCCGCTATCAATATGAAACACATTTTGATCAAATTTAAATATCGGTCAAGGACTAACGTTTATTAAAAGAACATTTTATCTCTACTAATTGTAAAATGTATTTTCAAATGTCCTACTTTAAATACATATTGCCATCAACAAATAACAAATATGTACAATGTTATTCAAAAAATTTAAACATTGGAAATTAATATTCCGGCCACTGTAGGGGAGGTTCTTTTCTGACCAACATACAAGTACTCCTGACATATAAACGATGCACTTATTTGACAGCTGATACACTTTATATGGAACTACTGACGTTCTTCGACGTGCTGTGTGAGTTAGTAAGGTTTCACTTGACGTCTTATGACATCAATGGCCACTAAGGTGCTAACATATGCATACGTACATCAGTATGGTTACAGGCAAGTTCTCAGCGTAAGTGTAGAAAATTGTAACTAGTGGTGAGTCCAGAGTGTGCCCGACACGGCTTAAGACATGTAGTCAGTCGGTGTCCGTCGCCGAACGCACAGTGCATTGTAATACATTGTTAGACATTGTTACTTGAATTGGACAGGTTGGTCTGTCCTATAATAGGTGTTTTGTAGTAGTGTGTGTGAATACGCACACTACTACAAAACACCAAACCAACACCATTGCAAACAGTGTGTACATACACAACATAGTGGGGAGATTTTACGTCACCCACTGGCGACAAGTGGAACAGTTTGATAGACATTCTAGTTTGGTCCCTTGGTTACAGGAAACGGTTTGGGTATTTATTTCACAAATTTAACTACAAATCACGGATTCTCTGTTAACCCCTTTATTTTAACCATAGAGAAAATTCTTTCGTCTCAAAATGCCGGACCTTTGATTGCTAGTGATAAGTACAATAGATAAGGTTACAATTATTGATAGAAAATCAGAGATGTCAACATCAATAAATGTCACTCTAGGAATTTGCAAAATATAAATTATACAAAACTATGTTGGTAAAATTGAACATTACTTACAATTATACCGTATTTCGAAGAATGTGTCACAGATGGCGGCACTTGTACTAGTGAATATACACATATCCAAGCATTTTTAGTCACCATGTTGCAGGACGAGTTAACTCGTTTTAATCATTTAAAGATTTAAGTTAGTAGTGTAAGATATCTTAGGCGAAGGTAGAATACAAGCTTGCTCATACCAGTGAACCAGCCCCATTTAAAAAATAATACTATTATCTATTAATAGAGACTTTAGTAATAGGACAAACACAGAGTACCAGAGGCGACATTGCTATCTCTATACTAATGAAACCAGTGTAACCAAAAACGGATAGAAAATATGTTATATACATATGTGCACTGGGTTTAGTATGTATTTGTGTGATCTGTCTTGTGTGTGTTAGTTGCGTGGTGTCGCATACGTATATACTGTGTGAGTTTTTCGAGAGTTGCCACTTTTATTACAACCAAACAACCGTTGATTAAATCGAAAAATTGTCCAAAAAAAAGTTGTAGATATCGACGGGGGCAACCGATTGCTATAGTCAGGAGCTTTATAGCTCTTATGGTTTTCGAGCTATGATACGAACTTATAGATTTTTAAATGGGACTATATATTAATTTTTCGATAAAACTGATCTAATGCATTAATTAACAACATAAATGAGTAAAAATTTTTTTTTTACCCAAGTTTAATTTTTTAATTTTTCTGTAATTTATCAGTTAGGCGGTAAAAATATGCATATGTACTTGAGGCTACTTCAACCGATAGTGTTTTTCTGGATTACATTTCCATTACATCCAAGAAAAGAACCTTTTCCAGTACCATTGCTATCATAAAAATTTGGTTGTAATAGAAATGGCAACTCTCAAAAAACTCACATGGTATATAATACTACACACGCATGTATTTGGCTTCGCACGGCAGTGGCAATAATGACTATAACAATAGAAAACGTGATCAAAACAATTGAACTACACTTATCCACTGCTACCGAACGGGTGACTGTATTTCGTGGGGACAAAATTTACCCTTAGTGAATTTTGTAATATCTACCATAAATTTTGAATCATACTGTACACAATTAAAATTACGTAATAATAATATTTATTTCCGATTAGATACCATAATAATGTCGCACAAGGAATTTACTCGAAATCACAATTTGCACATAATGCGTGTCGTATAATTAGAATATGTGGATTACACCTCCTTTATGTTATGTGATGTCGTAATCTGTAAACAGGCGCGTGTTTATCAAAACATGTAAATACACATTATCAAGTTATCAAGTGGTTAAATATTTATGCTATACAATGGTTTAATGCTATGCCATGTTTATATTTGGTTAGATATCAGAGCACGGCAATCTATGTACTAATCTAAACGTTTGTTTTAAACATGAATTTGCCGTTAGCCAGCCGTTAGTGCTGACTAACTGAAAGACAAATTAGAAGAGAAAAGTCATTGAAATGGAATATTAACTTGTTAAATAAGTGTTATTAATTAAGAAGAAATTGTTAATTAATTTGATGATAATTATAGATTAGGAAATTTGGGAGTTTCTGGAACGGAAGGATAAGATTGTACCTCAATCAAACTATTTTATAATTATATTGATGTTTTGTAAAGAAAATAATTGAGAATTTTATGAAGATGATACAAGGCAAATATTTACGCGTCTCATTCAGATAATACGAGGGAAACTCTAGGAGATTATTGTTTCTGAAATATTTATTTTCATATCGCACCTCGGCAACAACATGGCCACATCTTTTATGTAAATTCCGTATCTGATATGGGCCTGTTGTTGCTGAGGTACGAAATCTATTTACAGTTAAAAAGTGGGGGGGGGAGTTTTAGGGCAATAGGCATTCAAGGTAAATAATTAAGAGTCTTCTAATTGCCAATTTAACACATATGTATTCCCTAAGAATATTGTAGTTTTCTCTCCTTTATCGTGGGAAAAATTTAGGACAGATTTTTGCAGCGAAAAAAGTGGTAAGAAAATTTTTACTGATCATTTAGTAATAGGTAAACACGAAAATAATAAAATTCAAGGTTTTATTGGTAAATTTAACTGATTTCAAAACCATAGTAACGAAATATTAAATAATAATATGAATTATACTACATAACTTATCATATTCGTTGTCTTACCGTATCACACTCGAGTTTCATCTTATTTCTGAATAAATTTGTGTTCTCTACAATTCTTTTTTGCCTAAAAGCAATTTAACTTATGTACTGTCAATCTAAAAACACTCCAACAATGTTGTCGTTTTTTGTGTTCTTCTCATTAACTTGAAATAGATCTTACTCATTTTAGATAACAAAATTTATCTAAAATGAGCATATACGTAAAAAGAGTAAGGCATATGATTCTATTTCAATTTTGATATTGCTTACAACGAGTAAAAAATATATTAGACAATACAATTTTCATTTGTATAAATGAAAATTTATTCGAAAAAATACAAATCTTTCGTACAGTAATAAATGAATATTTTTATAATAAATCTCTTTCCAAAGTACCGCCACTGTTTTTATCAACACTCAATTCACATTGTACAGATATTAACCATGAATAACCCATTTAGGTGCTACTACTGTTCTACGCTCCGAGCGCAGTGCAACTATTCTGCGCGAAATGTGAAATTATACTGAAAAGTGCACTGCTCTTAATTGAACTTCATACTTTGTTCTAATAACTGACCGTAGTATTCGGGTAGTTAGTTACATCTACGAAATAATGCCATTACAACAATTGGATTAGTTTAGTGTTTTTTTTTCTCTACGTATTAAAAATTATAGTTCGGTTCTCGTGTTTTTTTGTTAACACTGTGTGCAGTTTTATTGATAAATAATAATTGCACTAAAGCAATATAGAGATAAAATTAAAAAAGTATTATGACATATTAATATTGCATAAAAATAGATTACATAGAAAATTTTTATTATTATTTTTATATCATCGAAGGATGACATATTAATATCGTTGCGTAATCATAATGGGGGAAACATTATTATAGAGTTGTATATCCATATTGAATAATTATAGAGTTGTACAGAGGGCTGTAGAGTTAACAACTATAGAGTTAACAAAAAATCGTAAATTAACACTTTCACTGAATTTTTTTTTTAAGTTTAAAAATGTCGGAGCATGGGTTTAAATAAAAATTATCTGTAAACCGTTTAGGACTGGTTTGGAGAATAAAAAGGATTTTGAATTATTTTATTCTGATGAATATTGCCCCAACTGTTTTCTTTTGAATCAGGAATTGAATTTGGAATTTTAACACTTCGACAACATGTTTGCTAAAAGATGGGTTTTCGAGAAAAATTAAAAAATACACTGCCAATGGGGTGTACCTTGTGGATCGATTCGAATCGTCAAACCAAAGATCGATGCAGGAGAAAATCGGCTTACGAAAGATCGATCTGACGAAAATCGAGTCAATTTTTGTACTTATAGAAAATAAAAGAAATATAAAAGTTTTAAAAGTTTCTTATTAGGTAATTACTAAGTATCGGACATTTTTCGGATCACACAACATCGTGTTTTGTATATGAAGATCAACTCTTCAAAAATCGAATCGAGATCGGAAACCCTAGTTTTCACTACCTTGGTCATTATAAAATAAATATATTTTGTATAAGTGTGATGAATCTCGCGGGCCAAAAAAAGTTTTAGGCGGGCCACATGCGGCCCGCGTGCCGCGCGTTTGCCACCCCTGCATTATACGATACATTTTATTAAAATGACTATACACCAATACCTCAATTTGCGTCGTGGTTACGTTCCAAAAAAACACGACGCAAATTGAAACGACGCAAAGTGAATTATGATTTTCTATAGCAAACCATGTAAAGATCGAAGATAGGTTTCAGGGTTACGAAAATACTACTTTTTAAAAAGAAAATTTAACAAAGTAAACATTTAAAAAACAAAAATAATATTAAATTTTATTACATACATACAAAAAAAAAAAAAAAAACAAATTCAAAAAATTTCAATGGACGTCGTACACGCGATACAGAAACTGATTCAACATAGGTACATCACACGCGTAATACCCGTAATACGTTCCATATTTGTATATCAGTTTGTTTCAGACTTTAAAACTACGTACAATACATTTAGCATGTGATAACCACCATATAATCCGGCAGTATGGATTTCGTCTATTTACTTAATTTAACATTTCTATGTTCAAAGTAGTTGCCATCTATTATCAATCTTTATTACAACATCAATAGATACATATCCATCATATTACAACCAAGTAGTGCCATCTTTAAAAAAAAAAGAAAATTTCAAAAAAATTCGAAAAAAAAATTAAATTAAAAACTCGAACCCAAAACAACGCAATTTCGAAAATCTAACGACGCACAGTGAAAATTGGTACTATTCAGCAGCGACGCTACTTCGAAAAAACGCAAACCGAAACGACGCAAAGCGAGGTATTAGTGTATACATAATCTCAGAATTGGCTACTGTAAGATATAAGAAAATATTATAATCTTTTACACTTAAAAAATAGTAGTCTATTTATTTTTGGGTTAATATCATTTAAAATAAAAACCGAAAGCGGAAGTGCTCGCAAAAACACGTAAACAGCTTAATGGAATAAAAAAGGAGCTGTGTAAAGTAATTTCACTCATTAAAATAAATGACATTGTGTATTTCATTGGCAGAAAAAAAAATTTTCGTGAGTAAAATAATATATAAACATTTTTCTACACAGTCTTTTTTTTTGACGAATAAATGGTAATGCCTTGTTTATTTCGTTATTGTGGTATACGCCTATGATATTTTCTTAATGTATTCATTTATTATTTTATGGCTGAATACAGAGTTGGAAATAGTTTATCACAGATTCAGATAATGGACCAGCAACTATCTGTTTTTCTTCTATTAATTTTTTTTTTTATTTTCCGTACCGGTACACCCATGTTTTCCGTATTATAAGTGTCACAAGGTACGCATAAAAAAGAAACAAAAAAAAAAAAAAAACAGTAATTTTATTAGTTACTGTGGAAAAATATATAACAAAAATACAGGATGTTTCACTTAAAGAAAAGGTATTACAAATGTTATTGGCTAAATAGTTTTATACGAATTATATAGCCAGAGTCGTAATAATGATTATTTCGTGAAACAGAACACGTGTCATTGTCAAATAAACATTTTGCCAACTAATGTGAATTTCCTAGGTGGCCGATACAAATAAGGTCAAAATAAAGTTTAAGATTTTGAAAAATAGTAAATTATTTTTATGTCGTAGTTACTTTTATATATGGAAGGATCAGTGTAAAAGTGAACCAAGTCCATAATTTTTTTTTTAAATGCCTTTTTCGTTAAAGAATTTTTAAAATTTCTAAAACTTTAAACGCATTTTTAGAAAAAAAAATTTTTATTGACTTGGTTCACTTTTACACTGACCCCTCCATATACAGCTGAACTCTTTTTTATACGGTCTTTTTTGTGCGGTCTTTTTTGTGCGGTTTTTTTTGTGCGATTTTTTTTATGCGGTTTGTAAGAAATGGCCACTAAAATGCACAATGTGAATCAAAATCACGAGACAATAAGAAACTTAAACAATTACTATAATAACTTTCTTTGATAAAAATACTTTTTAACGACTTTTAAGCAGTTAATCAATACATATTGCACAAGAACATAAATTATTGCAACATTTTTCAAAATTTTCATAATATTATAAAAAGGAAATAAAATGTTCCTACGTGTAAATTAAGGCTTTATCTTGTTTATAGAAGCAACTTCTAAGTTTTGAGCGTTCTGAGTGATGTTTTTTCGATGAAACTTTTTTTATGCGATCCCGACCAACCGCACAAAAAAAGTTTTTTGTACAATCTGAATCGAACTATACTTTTAATAGCTATTTATGATATTTTTGAATATATTTTTTTTGTGCGATTTGTTTTATGCGATCCCCTCCACCGCACCAAAAAAGGATCAACTGTATAGTTTATGTATGGTTTTACGAATAAAACTGTTTTTAAACAAACCAAAAACAGTTTTTATAGCTTGATTTAAAATTTTCTTTTTAGCAACCACTGTAATGAAGAACATTGAAATATTGCTCAAATACAAGTCTATAGGGTTCTTCAGCCCATTTCTTAAAACGTACATGTAATGTTCACAGCAGTTTAGTTGGGAGACATGGTTCAAAGTTAAAACTGATCTTACTTTACTTCAATATTTAACAATAATAACTAGGATTCATTTTAAAATTCCACTCAATTTAGTAAAAAATTTATAGAATTTCAATAAAAAATCAATCACTAAATTGATTTTGTTCGACAATAAACAACACAACAGGTCATAAAAAATCTTTAATTATTTCAGCCGGTTTTATTGCCGTATCACAAAATTTGCAAAAACAACGGAAAGGAGAAAGAATCCAAAATAAAAATAAAAATGTTGCAGAACTTTGACTCTGACTTCGGAAGATTAGAATTTTTGAAACGGACCATTTTTACGTACACAAACCAATCAACTGTTTTTAGCCAAGTTTACTCGTTGTTTATTTGACTTCTGCCATCTTCGGCTCTGACTTTGACACGCGTCTCACTCCGCAAAGTTTGGTAAGAGCCCGGCAAATTCAATTCTATCTCTGATAAAACACCTCTCTAACATCTCTAATTACCTAATCATACTAATAAATACTAAATAAAACTTAAATCAGTTCGTTTTCGAATATCGTTGTAAACTTGGGTGGCGCAAACAGCACCTACCTATTTTTGTATTTTTTTTTTTTTTTTTTTTTGCTAAACTAAACTAATAAGAATAAACTCCATCTCCCCTTTTTCGGTTCAATGAAACTGAATATCTTTTCAAAATAATTGATGAATATGTTTGGTACGCAATTCAGAAGTTTGAACTAAATTTATATAATTACAATTTCGTTGCTAAACTTTAAATTGGTTTCAGCTATACATATACACATATGAAGGGTATAAGGAAAAAAACTTGAGAGTACAAAAAAAGAATGAAAACAAACATTGATGGTTCAATGTCATTCTTGTATCTTTTATAAAATTTTTTTCACATTTTGTAAATTATTATCTTTTTTTCTTTTTCTTTTAATATATTCAGCTATCATTTAGAAAAATAGCGTTATCACGTTCTCCCCCTGTACCCTTTATGTGTATGTGTGTTTATATATGAATATGTTGTACCTACGTAGTAATAAAAAAAGATAAAATATAAACCACAAATTCAATTAACGTTGTATTCGTCTGTTTCTTTCGTTTCGTTTGTACGTGAAACGTACGTATTACGTAATAACATATGAAAAAATAAAAATACACAAAAATAGGGAACATAAACATAGGGGCATAATATGTTTGTATTACGCCCGAGTAATGTAATATAAGAAATTGTATAATTTTCAATGTGCCTACATACTGCGGATATATTGGATGCCGCACAATATCATTTTGACTGAAATGAATTCCCAACATCTACGCCATCGCCGTCTCAAATGTAATCTTTTCTTCTTTTGTTAAAAAAATATTTCTAAATCTGATTTCCTGAAGACAATTACGTTTTAAAAACATCGTGATATTGTTTTCATTAGAAATTAAAGGAGCCGTACACTTTACCCGACAACTTTATAAGTTACTAAAAGGAAATTTTGTTTTATCAGTGGTATCACTGGATCAATTTGAATGTTAGAACAGTTTTAAGACGGTGGACACAAAGCTAGTAGATCTACAAATAAGTTTCGAGGGATTTACAAAAGATGGTATAACTACACGGAGAGAAAAATCATATAATTTTTGTAGATAAAATTTCAGAAAAATTACCATGCTCTCTTATAATGCGTGCGCGATCGACAACCAAAGTAAAAAATACTTTACGATCATGTAAATATTATTAAATTGAAACGTAAAAAGTATTAGTCATGGCTTCATAAAAATTGTTGTGCTAGCATGGTAAAATTTAATGTGCTAACACAACTTCTACCACACTCTTATGCATATATGTTATAGTTTAATTCTTGTTGTCGTACTCTTTCATTTGCGTATCTGACCCGCAACCTTATGTTGCTTGGGCTGTAGGCACTGAGGAACAATCAACAATATATTCTAATACCGAATATAGTGAAGTAACAAAATGATGAATTAAACGGTGACCGTCCTGTAAGACATTCTAATGAATGCTGCTTGCACACAACACCACACCAGCAGTGACCGGCCTGGCTATGTTACTTGTCACACCAGCCTGGCTATGTGACCTTCATGTATGATTGTGTTGATACCTTCTGCAGCCTGCCTCGCTATGTGACAGCGTTGATACCTTCTCTTTCTTTCTTTCTACTATTAGCAGATAGAATTTGAAATATTATAAGACAGCATGGTAATTTTTGTAAGAAAAACAATTAAAAAATATTTTTTGTCCGGAATGGAACTTTTTACGGAAAGAACATTCTATCCTTTAAATTTTCTATGATTAATTATAATTTTTATATTTTTACCGTACAAAAATGAATATGTTCTCCTTTTACACGTCGATTGTAGTGCTGAGCACAGTAATTTTTCTATGAATTTTCTCTCCGTGTAGTATTACATAGAATAAGACTATCTTGTAACTTATACATATATTCACGTTAAAACATCATCATTTTCCTCTCATAGTATGTGTCATTTCGTTGAAATGTAAACAAGACACATTTTTTATGTCAAATTTTGTGAAACAACATTTGGGGGAAGTACTGCTTTCTCAGCATGACAATGCTTGGCCACATGTTGCTAAAGTTGTCAAGGAAACTTTGGAGGCACTGAATTGGGATGTCCTACCTCACCCGCTGAAAAAGAAATGTAAAATTGGGTCGATTATTGAATCGACTCAAAAGTTGAGGAATTTTTTAAACGCGGTATTCGTATACCGTCTGAAAGATTGTCAAAGGTAGTAGAAAGCGACGGACAATATTTTGAATTATATACACTGTACCAGTTTTTCTCAATAAAACTACAAAATTAAAAAAAAAAAAAACCTTAAAACTTATTTGTACACCTAATACTTACAGAGCGTACACTTTTAGCTTTACCAACGATCTTACTCTCAAATGTTTTCAAAAAATATTTAAATTTACGTTCCTCTAGGAAGGTAAATAAATTTTTATGATCTGTTATTTTTTATAACTATAGTATAATCAAAAAATTAAATGGTAAATGTTGTTTACACTCAAATTACCTTCTACGTAAACGGCAAATTACGATCTAAGTGGTTGAAAACGGCAAAATTTTTTTTTGCATTAGGCTTTCTTTGTAGAATTCAAATAATGTTGGATCATTTGAAACTATCAAATCGGTGGATCAATAGTATAATATTAAAAAAATGAAATTATTTGAGAGTTTTGTTCACGCAAATGTTGTAGCGTAACTCTTCCCTAGGTACCTCCTCTTCAACGGAAACTTTCATTTATAAAATTTTGATTTCCTGAAGTTTTACCCAAACTTTATTAAACTTTTAACCAAAATTACCAACAATTTTTGTAACTTCCTGTATGAAAACATAATATATTTTCCATTTACGTATAAATAATTGATACAAAAAAAAATTTTCGAGAGAAGATGAATGGTCTCGCTTCTTTTTCCCCGGTTGTTCCATTTTACATAATTAAAGGAGAGATAAAATACTTACACACAGCAAAAAAAATTTAATCATAAAAAACAACAAATAAGAAACACAAAGTAACAGACATTATTTATAAATATATGAAATATTATTTGTAATAAATAATCGCGACACTAATCGTACTTCTTTATTCTGGCATATACTCATGGTTTTTTTTTTATTGTTAATTTTGTTTTGTATTTTTCATGAGTAAAGATCATTAAAAAAAATTATTTAACTCGTAAATTGAAAATTTTATATTATTATCATAATAAAATAACTAAAAACTGTATTATAATTAGTTGTAAGTAGTTTAGTATTTTGTGTTATTAATTGGCGTAAAATTTTAATTAATAATATTGTTGCAATTGAAGCTCTTGAAGAGTACATACTATAATAAAGAATATTACTTAGTTTTTAATGTAAAGGGTAATAATAGAGCCAACTAGTTGAGGACCGTTGAGTCCGTACAGTCAGTAAAAAATCTGCAATTTTTTGAAATTTTTTTTTTGTATTAAACTGCGATTTTGTAAGTTGTATATGATTTTATTTTAACGCAACGCTACCAGATTTTATGTTAATTCGCGTTTAATCAGATTTACCTACTACTTACTATGAAAATTTTAAATTTTGTGCATCATTTTTCACTGAAATATACCAAAAATATTTTGCCATATGATGTATTTTTCTCCATGATGGGTATTGTCCTAATCAACATAAAAACTTTAAGGGAATTTTTTTCTTCTAAAATTTATCCTGGTTTTCATCATTTTGATCCAAGGAACTCAAAGTCTTTAACGCTAGTGTAACATGCGTAAACTTCACCAATATTTCTGTCAAATTAACATCAAATTTTTCAAACATTTCTTGGAAATGTGTTCCGACTGAATAGCATCTTTAATTGTGAAAATCAAAATCAAAACGTAATTTTGTTGTTTGATGAAATGCCATTACAGTACAAGCTCTCAATAATACCTCTCTCTCAAGAGAGATTCTGAATCGCGCCACTTGAGTAATATTACCTTTAATAATGTCATTCCCAAAGAAATATTCCGAAAAGCAACTATTTATACCATAGACCACAAAAAGTATACAATTTTTTTTTAATTCTGACATTATTGTAAAATTGTTAAGAATATGGAGTCAGAGGGGAGGGGGGTATCGTTTTTGACTTCACTGCTGAACAAATTTGGTATTATTGAGAATTTTCTCTGTATTACAAAAAGACTTTGTTTCAGCCATCATGTGACACGATAAAGTAAAAATTGATTAAAAAACATAAAAGTAATTTTAATTAAAAAAATTTATTACAGAAGCCAATAGCGGTGATAGCTAGGCACATGACATTTTCACTTTTCTTCTTTGTGTTTCGACATAAACAATTTTTCACTTTGATCATTGAGATATGTTAATTTTTTTTTTTCGTATTTTCCTACAGAGAAAAATAAAAAACACTGTATTTGATTTGTTTAAGTGACTGAGAATGTTTTTTATGTTTGGGAAAATAAAAAGATTTTTTTTTGTGATATAAAATTATGGTGTCAACTTTGAACTTTACGCTAATTTTTAATAAATAAAAAAAAAAATTACCAGCAAACAAATACAAGAAAAAAATGGAATATTTTTTATCTACGTCAAAGTATTATATGCTCTGAGTGGTCGGTTTAATATTCTAATGGTTATTTTAAACTCTTAATGGGAGAAATAATACATTTGGAACAAAAAAAAACAATTTTTTTTTATAATCTTAAAGAATATACTCTCAAATAATTAGGTTATATTCAAGAATTTTCGTATTAGTATAATTTTTAAATTTATAATTTTTTCTTGTTCTTATACAATACGAGTCCTAATATCAAATTATATGATCGTGAAAAAATTCAATGTCAGGTTTTTACCGGAAGTATACACGGAGAGAAAATTCATAGAAAAATTACTGTGCTCAGCACTACAATTGAAGTGTAAAAGGCGAACATATGCAATTTTGTACGGTAAAAATATAAAAATTGTATAATTAATCATAGAAAATTTAAAGGATAGAATGTTCTTTCCGTAATATTAGCTTCGTAAAATTTGTAAAACAGCACAGTAAAAAGTTCCAATCATACATGAAGGTCACATAGCCAGGCTGGTCACTGCTGGTGTGCTGTTGTGTGGAAACAGTATTCATTAGAATGTCTTACAGGACGGTCACTATATTCAGTACTTCACTATATTCAGTATTAGAATATATTGTTGCCAATCATTTTGTATGCATCATAAAGAATCAAAGGTCGGAAAAGATCGATTGTTCCTCAGTGCATACAGCCCAAGCAACATAAGATTGCGGGTCAGATGCGCAAATGAAAGAGTACGACAACAAGAAATAAACTATAACATATATGCATAAGAGTGTGATAGAAGTTGTGTTAGCACATTAAATTTTACCATGCTAGCACAACAATTTTTATGAAGCCATGACTAATACTTTTTACGTTTCAATTTAATAATATTTACATGATCGTAAAATATTTTTTACTTTGGTCGTCGATCGCGCACGCATTATAAGAGAGCATGGTAATTTTTCTGAAATTTTATCTACAAAAATTATATGATTTTTCTCTCCGTGTAAACGATTAATTTTTATCAAAAAAATTTAACTAAATGGTTAAATTTATTACAGTCCTTTTAAACAAATTTAAACAGCTCTATAATTTACAATGACGAGTGTACACTCCATTAATTATTTATTTAATGGAAAAAAAAGTGCTTGAAGAGCTCAGTACAGTACAATAGTAGTGTCTGTATGAGAGTAGCTCCCTGCTTTTAAATAGAAAAAATTCTTATTATATTTTATAAAATAAATATAGCGTAACAAATACGCGACAAAGTCGTGGAAAAAAAGGGTAAATGACGGAAAGAGTAACGGATGATGGTAAGAAAGAAAGAAGAAATGATAAAACAATCCAATGTGGGTGGTCATGGCCCGGCCGCTCTTTAAATTCCTCTTATTATTATTTTCTTTATTATCCATAGCCACGCTCAGTCATCGTCATCACAATCGCATCATCCGCCATCCCCCGGTATCATTCAAAATCCTTTTCGCTCATACAAAATACGAACGTGTTATCTGATACGAATAATTCAATCACGGACGTGATGGATGTGCAGTGACCAATTGTCACCAATCGCATTCAATGTGGAAAAGAGTTACTAGCAATTTATTTAAGGCGAGGGTAAGGTTAATTCGTACAAAAAAGGCATGTTTTTGTTATTTTTTTGTGATGACACAGTTAAAATTTCTTTATTAAAACCAGTGGTACATTAAAGTATAACATTCGAAGAATATTGTATAAAATTTTCACAAAGAAATATTAAAAATTACAGTAATAGCAGCAATTATTCGAACGTGTCTCGGAAAAAAAGTAGAATTGCGGTGCCCCTTATAACTTGTTGCTGGATCATCCGAAATAAAAAAAATTAAAGTTCATTCGTTAGAAAATAGTTTTCTTCAGGTAACGCTGGGAGGGTTTTTCGAAATTTCAATTTTTCACTTTTTTGGAACACATACTTAGAACGGAAAAACTCGATTTTTGCGAAAAAATTGGCTAATTTGTTATTGTAAAATAAAAATTATTAACAAATTTGAAAAAAAACTCTCCAGCGTTACCTCGTAAATTATGTACAGAAATAGTATTCAAAATTTCAAATGGATCGGTGCTGTAGTTTTGAAGTTATGAGGAGCACCGACTTTGAAAACGTGAATTGTGGAGAAAACGCTTTAAAGTTTTGAACACTTAAAAATTCTTGTATAAAACTGATATAGAATACTTACTGCTAAACTAAATTTTGTACCCTACACTGACAAAATATACAGTACAGGTATAAACACGTTAGTACTTCCATTGAAATTTCTGTAATGTAACTGAGAGAGAGATATATATAGAGAGCGAAACATCTGCCAGGTAACAACAAAAACGCTTATAACTTCGTCAATTTTGCTCCAATCAACTTGAAATTTTGAGACAATATTCCTGAAATATTATGCATTCAGTTAAAAAAATTTAAAAAAATTCAAAAAAAATTATTTTAATACCATTAGTCAGAGATAGTCAGGTACAAAAGTATAGCTCAGAGAAAAAATTTTCTTTTACCAAAAATTAAATAATGTACTAATTATTATTCTTCAGTTATTGATATAACCTACAAATGGAAATAAGACCATATTTGTCACATTTTTAATTATAAGGAATCTGAAACAGAACAATTCCTTTTTAAATGTCCGATTCAGAACCCATATAGGCACACATATATACAGAAGTATATCAGTGAGGGGGAACCTAAAACACAATTAATAGACATTTTAGGCAACTTAGATGAAAGTAAAATCAACGACATATATAGATTTGTACGCGGAGCCCTAAAATTAAGAAGTTTTGCTTTAGAAGAGTGATAAGCTCGCCCGAACTCGTTACTGTTTATTATTTGATTCATATACTTATGAACTGTTAATTAATTTGTTGATTTAATTATTTACTGATTTACATAAATATTAATTAATTAATTAATTAATTTATATATTTGTTTATTAATTTACATTGATTAATTTATTAATTTACATAACTATGTTTCTTTATTTAAGTTTAGAAATTTTTTTATTGTATTCTTTGTAATGCCAATACTGTAAAGCTTTATTGAAAAATACAGTCATTTTATTATTTATTATTTATTTATTATTCTTAAGTTATTATATTTGTATACCACTTGTTTTTTTGAATTTCCGCGCGCTTATATTGTAGAAATATAAAAGCATTGTTGAAATGATGTTTATAAATTATTTCAAAAACGGCGCGGTCACTAATTTTTATTTGTTATTAAATAATATGGTTTGTAACTTTGTATTTTAAAACATTAAATTTTTATCAAATTCCTCTGACATATTTTCATTTTATTCAAAAAAATTGTGTGAATATGCCAATTTCCCATAAGAACTCGTGTCAAAATTACAAAACTTTGAGTCCATTTTTCTCAAAATTGAGGCGGTCATTTTTTTTTCGGTTCGTATTATTGGTATAAAATTAAATCCTTTCAAAACTCGTTTTTCGGATCAACTATCTTAACCAAAACACCTTATCTAAAAACGAATTATAGACGGGAGAACAGTTGGGAAAAAGGTTTTTCGAGTGTTTCAAAATGTTCAGAAAGGTCACGTTGTCCTTTATATCGCTTAAAAAGGAGGATGAAGAGCAAAATATAGACTCAGGAGGAATTGATTTAGCCGATATTTTCAATATTTTATAAAATAAACACAAACACGATTTGAAATTTTACATCTCTTTTTCTTGAAACCGCGCGTTTTCAAACTGAATTGACTTCAAATTGTAGATAGTTTCTTAGATAGATTATTTATTGAAGTATTAGTTACATTTTCTATAAACAATTTAAGATCAATTTTTTGCCAGAAAAGAATTGATACCTTTGTAACAATCAGTATTTTTTAGTCATTTTCGAGTAAGTACTTCCAAAGAAAAACGTAGATTATGAAAAAAAAATGTAATCCTGCTATCGGGTCTCCAGTTGCTATCTCCAGAAACGAGGTGTTCCTCCGTGAAACACTGCTTATCTCCATGGAAAAGAAGTGTTTAACGTTACCTACTATCACGACGCCATCTTGTCGTGAAAATACTTTTGTATTTCTTAAAACGTACATAATAAACTCTGGAAAACTGTACTTTGATTATTTTGCTAGTAGTGGAGAAAAAAATTTCCCAAAAAGCCTCATTTTTCGGTACACCGGTGTAGTTTAACCCCTTAAGCAGTATCGAGTTTCAACTGCTTAATTTTAGGACGCATTTTACACTAAATTCACGAGCTGTTCGTCAATTTTCATTATTACTTTGAATAAAAGTCGATTCATATGGGTTACTGTTGTAATTCATGTTTCATTTTTGTTGCAGATAGGTGCTACTTGCATTTGCGCAACTTCAAGGTAAAATTATCCTTATCAAGGTGTACTTTATGAACCAACGGACAGAATTTTTGTGTTGAATAATAATTATAATATGGCTGTTGTTGCATTGTTTTATTTTGTCTGTTATTTGTATTGTGTTTTGTGAAACGTATAGATCTGTTTCATTTTAATAAAACCAATTGTACGTTCGTTTTCACATAGACTGAGCTGGGTTGAGTGTAAAGTGAAAAAAAAATGTTTTTTTTTATTCAATGAAGAGGATTATAAAATATAATGTTATCAATTCATTATTTTTTTTTTTTATTTATAATTCAACAGTTTCAAAATTTATTAAGTGAAAATGTTTTGAATTATTTCAAATATTTGTATAACCCTTGTCAGCAGCAGTCCAATGTGGCCAGTGGAATTATTTTGAAATGGTAATTTCAATGGAATTTTGATGAATTAAAAAGAGAATATTGTTTCTAAAAGGACGAAAAGATTACGGATAGAATGTTTTGGGTTTCTTCATAAACAAGAAATAATAAAAACTCAGAATTACAATAAAAGACGAATGCTTTCATATCCTTAAGTCAGACGAATCCTTCAAACGAGGATTAAGTACTAGTTGATTCTTTAAGCGTATCCGAAGATATCGTAATGGATAATTCTTTGGTAACGGAAGAAATTACTTAAAAAAAATTCATATACCCAATTTCAAATACAATTGAGCATGAGTGATCTTTAAAGAATTAAATAATTCTTTTATTCGAAACAAATCAATCTTTTACTCTTTTCTAAAAACAAACGGTAAATTTAAAATTTACGGGAGTGCAATAATGAAAGAGATAAAGCCAAGAAAACGGAAATTCTTTAAATTCATCAGTGATGAATCATGGTTAAATTTAAGTGAAATGGATTATACTTTTAAACTCTGATTTTTCTAAAATTTGTGTAGTTGTACTAACTGGGCTATAAGTTATAAGATAAATTATAGGCTAACTTCAAAATTGCATCACTGCTTGCATGAGGCAGAGTCAAAAGTTCAAAAACGCATCAGACGCATCCCAACGAAAAATCAAAAGTTCATTTTTGCATTTGATACGTCAAAATAATGCATCAAGAAATTTGGTGATGCGTGTCCATGTCATGTGTATAATGTAGAATTATAACTACTTGCTATATTATGTAGCTGTATGTAGGTATTAACACCAACAGGAATAATTCCGAAAAACAAATTGTTGAAAAAGATGAATGTACATTACCTTTGATTAAAATTGTTTAAACTATTTGAATACATCTTGCACTCAAAATAGGTATGTAATATTTTTTATTCAAATAATTTCAATATTTTCAATTTCAAGTAAGTTCAAGTTGAAATTCAAAGATAATATACCTATACAAGGACTGTATTGCTATATTATCTATAGTCTAGCTGTAGCCAAATCAGAGGCTAAATGATGCCAATATCCCATTCAAAAACATCTAATGTGCATCAAATTTCAAGAGAGCATGAGCAGCGCATCATGTAGCATTAGACGCATCAGAAAAGTCATGATGCTGCATCGATGCGGTAAGGTTTACATTTTTGAAGTTACCCATACTTTTTTCTATGTCCTAACAAAATATATTAGAATGCATATTCACAAAACTTTTTTTTTGGCCAACAGTATAGTTTTTATAATAATGTATAGACAGCTAATATTTAATAATTTATTAGGTCACAACACTACTGAACGACACGAATATATGGTTTTCGTCACCTCTAGGGGTCACCAAAACAATACACAAAGAAGTGCACATACCCGGACATGTATATTTCGTGCCAAATGACAATTAATATATTGTAATAACTAATAATAATTGTATGGAACAGACAAAATTGATACAAGCAGTGCAAGCTAACAAACGAGTTACTGAACAAAACTAACTACCTTTGAAACAATATCCTGAAATTATAATTTACCTAACATTTATATGCACATTTGTGCAAATATGTCTACACACATAACATATACTATAGGCTTGTAACGAATATACTTTATTAGCCGAATACCGAATACCCGTTGGTTAAATACCGAATATACGTCGAATACTATCTGGTATTTTGTATCTTTTTTAGAATTTTCAAATGACACCACACACGATATATGAAACCAAATATTTTTTGGTTTCATATATTTCAAACATTGGAGTACCTAATTTTCCTTTTCCAAAATTATCATTGCATATTATATAAATATTTTAAAGTGTGAACTCTTATTTTTTTTTTTTTTTTTGGTACAAAACCATGAAAAAGTAAAATACCGTATAAATACAGAAAGAAAACAATTAGATAAAAAGATTTTTTAAATTATTTCAAATTTGAAAATTTTTAAATACATAATTACTACGGACACTAAACAGTACGCATATCATGACTATGTAGCTATGTATCTATGGGCCGAGGGCGATGTAAACGATACATCACACCAGGTCCAGTGTTTCTGAAGGCCCCATGTCACTGACTACAGAATATTCAGAAACAAACTCCGTGTCTCTGTACTAACTTTTTCAATGTGGACAGTATGTAGCTTACGTCACAAATGACCTAATTTCTGTCCCCTCCAAACGCACAACATGTTACAACATAGATCTCGTATCGATGTATGCGTGTGATGTACGGTTGTGTATGTACCAACATCACACGCTGTCCGTGGACGGAGACGGCTGCAGTGTATATGTATGCCAGTGAAGGGTACATGCATATTACTATATATGTATTCGCTTATTGTTGAAAGTGATTGATAACAATCGATCTGAACCCGACTACAGTTGCTGTGTGACACACACTTAAGCGGTATCGAACCACTCACTGGCACACTGCTATCCACAATTTTTTACAAACACGCTTAGGGCTTATCACTGACTGATTTTGTAAAATTAAAAACTTAAATGTGACCTTTGAGAAATGTTACTGATTTAATTTACAAATATAAGTACGTATTACTAATTGTATCGCTAGTTAATATCGATTTACCTCTTCAGTAATTTTATACATCAAATTTCAATACCAAAAGTAACGATGTCACAGCAGTTCTATACCAAAAGTAGTAAAGTTACAACGATTCTGTATCAAAAGTTTTATGAAAACAAAATAAAAATCACATAGGAATATGCGTTTTGTCATTACAATTGTAACTTTATAATATAAAAAATGAGAGCAACCGTGAATTTCGTTCAAAAAATGCATTTTCAGCTGAAATTTTGTATATATCGAAAGAATACTATGTCGATAACTTTGTTGAAGAACCGCAGTCTCATAAGGATCTACCATTTGTTCAGAATTGCCAAATCGTTTTCACGTAGGTTATCCTATCCCCGATTCTACGAATTTGTGCAAGTTAACTTTGCACCGGGTCTGTCTTTTGGGTCGGCTCTGTATTCATGGATTATATAAGCAGTTAAATAACAAAAATAAAAATAAATAAATAAATAAATATATAAACATTTTTGGAGTATGAGTGTACAACATTAATTGCTTTGTGTACTTTGTGTTTGCCAATGGAATGTTATTTAAGGTGAATCGATCAGTACTGACAAATTTGTGATAAATGAATTACTAAGTCTATTTTTTTCTCTATAAATAAATATAATTTATGTGTAGAAAAATAAGTTAAATTTTATAATACATGTAACAGCATTAATATTTGATTATTGTTCAATTTTCTAATTTTAATAATTTTAAAAATAATGAATTTGATTCTGGTAGTGACGTGTCCATACATATAATAACTAACACGTACACAAATATATTATGGGTGTATTAGTATAAAATGACATTTTTATAGTTTTTTTTCTATTTATTACAATAACTAAACGTCCAATATTAAACAAAATAATTTTTTAATGATTCAAAAACATAAAAGAAAATAATTTTCAGTTTTTTAAATCTTAAAGTTGGTTTTTAATGACACAACTTACTTAAATACATACCACTGATTCACCTCTAATCATTCTTTGGCATTTACTCGTACGTTAAAAATTTTAACTTTGAAAATTTATTTCTTCTAAACTACACGTCAGAAATTATTCAAAATAGTGTCGGTGAATACATCATATCTTTCTCTATAATATACTAAAATTTCAAATTCTAAACTTGGAAAATTTCAAGTGATCGATTCACCTTAAAGTAGTATATATATTCAAATTTCATTTTTTTCCACTATTCGATATTCGGCAAATATTCGTTCAGTATTCGAATACCAAACAGTTGCCGAATATTCGTTACAAGCCTAACATATACATATATAGTATAATAAATATTAAACTGTTGCATTATAAAATCAGTGGGAGGTTTAATAAGTCACGCGATATCTACTTGTTCTGCATTATAAACTGCATCCACCGTAGGTACGGGGCAGTGAGTGTAGCACAAAGTTTTGAAATCTAATGAAACATACGATTATTAGAGTTCCCTTGCCACATATGAATGACTGTAACAGAACACATAAGTAATATGGATGTGTGTAAATTTAGGTGGAACTAATTACGTTGCAAATAAAAGCATAGAGTTTATAATTAACATGTATCGGACATATAACAAGTTAGAAACAGATCGGAAGCAACGGTGATGAAGTTTGAGTTTTTGAACTGCATATTCTGAGATGAATTTTTATTACGAATTATGTAGTTATACCGGCGACGTCGTTCGCGCGGTATGTCGGCGATTTCAACTTCCAAGTTTCATTCCTGCTCGAATGGATTTTTGCATTTTTCCATAGGCTGAATGGAATATTTTTCCGCAGTAAAAAGTATCATCATACTTTTCATTAAAATCTGTCCAGTAGTTTTTGCATGTAAAAGAAGAAAATATTTTATGGCAACGCCACTGTACCAAAATCATCGATTATAAATATTGTGAATTTTTTTTCTTATAGTTCTGTTAATCGATTTTTTATCAGATTTGTTTTTTTTTTTTTTTTTTTTTTGATCGTCTGTCCAATGTAACTTTAAGTAATGTTCCATTTATAATTTTAGTTACATCAATTCAATAAGGAAACAATTTGAATTTCATATTGTTTTCAAATATTTAAAAAAAAAAATAAATAGGTAGTTTAGAATTTGCAAGCCATAAAATACAATTTCAACGTTAAATAGAGAGAATCCACGTTCAACACAGACCCAAAATTTGTGAAAAAAAAAAAACAGAACTATAGTAGTCCGACGAGTAGGGTCGAGGGCTGTAGTATCAAGGATCACTAACTTAAATCCTGTTAACTCTAATTCTATGGCGATCTCGTAATCGATTCGAAGTAACGTATATTTTGTTAAAAGGATTTTATTGAACGTGTCGTGGTTATGATGAGCGTGCGAAACCAATAACAAAAATGTGAAAAACAAATTAGTAATAGTAAATTATTTTCAAACAAAATTCAAAATTAAATGCCATCACTCATCAGTAAAGTATGTCTTTGTTTATCAATTCGTAATCTGTAATGACAAAACGCCCAACTGGTACACTATTTTGATAACTAATACACTTTATATGGAATTTTTGACGTCGTACGACGGAGCATGTGAATTAGTTCAGTTTCACTTGACGTCTTACGACGGGCAATAACCGTCAACCGGTTAATATTAAAAGTTATCCAACTGCGCTTACTATAAGCGACCCACTTATAGCATTACAAATAATAGCAGTTATTTCGTTATTAAATTCAAACCAATTGATACATCATAGAAAAGTTTATCAGTGAGCAAAAAAAAAAGAGATATTAAGAATGAAACGACGGACGAAGATGCTTTCAAGAAAAAGAAAACGACATATTTGTGACAAGTGTTGTCAACTAAATGATATAGAAAATATTTTCTAAGTTTGTAGTCAGTCATAGTGGTAGTAGCTATGGTGATCACGTGATCTCAATTTCGATGATATGTTTTTATTGTAGAAAGAGATATTAATGTCAGATCAATAATTTATTTTCTATTAAGAGATTATCTATTGAGATATGATACATATACATTGATACTTACAATTAGATATTGAGAATATATATCTATACTATTAGATATATTAAAATAACCTCAAAAATAAAAAAACCTCAAGAACAACATACCCTGGAATGTGTAGGTGGTATCATTCCTGATACTAGAATAATATTAACTTTGCTCAGTTACGTCACAAAGAGTGGGAATTTTTTAAAACGTCACGGAAGATTATAACACTATATCTTATTTAGAACCAAGCAAAAAAATGACAAAAATGTAAGAAAATTTTGTCTATTGCACGGAAAAACATTAAATTAATGATATATTTTATAGTTCAATAAGCAGAGGCGTAACTACAGTGGAGCATGTGGAGTAGTCGCTTCAGGGCGCACGGCGAAAAAGGGCATAATCTATAAAATGTAGGTGCAAGAAGTAAAAGAAATTTTTTATTGGTGTTAGTGTTTTTATGTCCTTAGAACTTGTAAGAGAAAATTGGAAATTTCTTTGCTCGTTAGCGGTATTTCTTGCGGGAAAGAAAGAAGAAAAAATGGACGCTTTGTTTTATTTTTTTGCTTGGCGGAAAAACGAAAATTTTACGTATTTACAGCAATTTTACTTTGCTCATTTACAGAAAAAAAATAATTTCTGAGGCAGGAACGCTTGAATCAAATTTGCTCTAAGGCGCAAAATTGGTAATTACGCTTCTACCAATAAGTACACATAAAAAAGAACAACAAATATTAGCTATTCATCAGATTTACTCGCTTACAATCACGTTACAATACTATTTCGCATAGTTTTGATGGCATTTTAACTTTTTTTTCTTAATTTTAAGATACATATGTACTTAGAGTCATATGCATGTTAAAATTTAAAAAAGAAATTAAAAAAGTTCGTTTTTAAGGTCGACAAACATTTTTCTTCTTTAGAAATATCATTAAATTTTAAAAATAAATAAACGCTTTTCTCACAAAATTGTGACGTGACCGAAAAGTTTTATTTACTTTTCTATCACATAAATTCGTTCTTGAGGAAAAAAAACTTTTTTTGTTGCCTAGTGATTATTAATTATTTTATTGTAAAAACATACATAATCATAATTGTGTATTAGTTAGTTATATATAATTTTTGCAATACCAACTAAAGTTTGCAGACATGTTAAAAACATAAATTTACCGCATAATGAAAAAAAAATTAATGATTTGAAGAAATCGGGGTTGCCAATTCCAGAAAAATTTACACATCAACAGTCTGTTAAAAATATTCCTGTCACTAACAAAAATTTAAAGACATTATATATAGTTAAGCCACTAATTTTTTTTTTTAACACAAAGTGTGGTATGGCAAAGTTGTCTTCAGTAGGCTAAGTTGGTTAACTTACCGGTATATAAATACTACACTAAAAATGTATTAAATGTCAGTGGTCATTTTATCGAAATTAATTCCAAAAATTTATAGTTTCACTATAGTATCATTTCTTAAATTATTGCAAATTTGTTTTCGAAAATTGTATATTTTTGTGAATGGTCGCATACGAATTAAAATGAAAAAGGAATTAATCCTTAAAATAACTAATACATAAATTAGAAAAATGTATTTGTTACTTATAAATTACTAGCATTTACTTGCGGCTTCGCACACGTGGTGTTGTGTTTGAAATTGTGACGTCATGTTAATACGTATAGAGTATACTTACATCGTGCCAGAGCTTTGCCGGAGTAAAAAGTAGCCTACAACCATCTCTGTTTCCCAAGCTATCCCCTTGCAGAGTTTTAAACTAATTGGTTAAGCTGTTGAAGAGTTAAAGCAAGACAAACAAACTCACTTTCGCATTTATAATATTAGTAAGGATTTTAATTTTTAAATTTAATGCTTTTTTCAGCCTAACCCCATATTCTTCAAGGGAAAAATTTACACAGATCATAATAATACTTTTCTCTTTGAAAATGATTCTGTTATGGTAATAAAAAAAAATCTAGGTTAGCAATGTAGGTACCTATCAGACAAAAAAAAATATTATAGCTCACGGCATTACGAGCATAGATATTACGTCGTAGCACTCGTAATACCCGCAGCCTTATATATGCAAACACATAAACCGTTCGCGTTTACACTAACTTATCAGTAGTAACATAGATAATAGACACATATGTACATAGATAACTCTGTATTGGTTTTGGATTTCGATGCATCCAATACTATGTACATACTTACTAACACATATTGATCTTACGTAATATAACGTTGCTATGTCTCTCTGGTCCGCCACTGATATTCCATTCCCGGTAAAATATAACAGCACCAAAATTTTCGCTTTGTGTTTACGAACACTTTTCCTCGTCGATATTACATTAACCTCTTTTGGAAATAATCTGAACAAGAGTAGTTTGTTTATCCATAAAAATATATGGTTTTTGATATTTTTATTTTTTTAAATATTATATCAAAAAAAAAATAATAATAATAATAATAATAATATTTATTTGCATCGACCAATACAGGTATACAAAAGGTTTACATTTGCTATTAATTACATCAAATCGCTTATATCATAAGGTGCCATTTCGATTAAATACTTCCTTAATGCCCTTTTAAATTGTTGCGTGTTTTTACTTGTGATCCATTCGGGTAGTTTGTTATACAGCTTCTGCCCAGTATAAACAGGCGTTTTTTCATAAAAGCTTGTTCTATGTGTATAGTCAAAATTTGACTTCACTCTTGTATTGTACTCATATTTCTTGGTGCACGATTGATCAAAATATGAATTTTCTTTCATGTATGAAAGTAGTTCATATGCATATATAGCCCAAAATGTTAGAATTTTGTTGTCTTTGAATGCCGTTTTACAACTGTCTCTTGATGGTATTCTAAATATTATTCGAATAATTTTTTTCTGTATTATAAATACTCTGCTAGATTCCGTACTTCTACCCCATGCTAATATGCCATATTTAATAGCTGAAAATACATGTGAGTAGTAAAACATTAACAGTTGAGATTGTTCGACATAGTTGTTCAATATTCGCATTTGGTAGTGCAGCTGATTCAATTTTTTACACACATAATTCACATGATCGACAAATTTAGGTAGGTATTTGTAAAAGAATATGTGTGTATTTTAGCTCTTAAAATATAAACAATTTTTTATATTACGTTTTTCATTACAGGATATGGTGTAAAATCGACTATTTTTAAAAAGATTCGTAAAAAGATATTTAACATAGTTTTTGGATGTTTGAAATATTTGTTATAAAATAAAATTTTCCATTTGTTATAAAATAAAGTTTTCCTTGACAAAGAAAGCTACATTTGTTTATGTATCTTGCAACAAATATCAGCGTATTAGTCACCTAAACAATTGTATCAGTTGAGCGTTTCGTCATTCCTTATGACCGTCAACGTGTTAAAAAGAGACAAGTTGTAATATAATAACACTTGATTTTGATACAACCCCTTACACAGATATGGCTCAATCACTCTGTATCATAAAATACTAGAAGCAAACTAAAATAAAAAAAGTGTAGATCGCTTGGAGTCATTTGTTGTCGGTCACAGCTTAAGGCATTTAGTCGTTCGGTGTCGGTCATCGAATGCACGACAATTATTATATTATGTATTGTTGAAATCATTGTTAGTAGCACTGCATGGATCTCTGTCCGCATGTAGGTTTTATGTAGTTGTGTGTGTGACCATTCACACACACGCAAACATCACACCCACACGATTACAAACAGTGTGTACTTACACAACATAGTGGGGAGAAGTGGATGGATAGAAAAATCAGATTTTTCCACCACGTAACCACACTTAGCCATGCCGGTGACTTATGCCAATTTTTTTAATAAGCGTTCCATGATGATAACTTTCTAACTTTCAATTGGCATAAGTGCAAAAATCGTATCAAATTCCCTTTTTCTATGCAAGTTTACGCAAGAAACTTAATTTTCGATATAAAAGCCACGTGAGCGGAACTCAAATTTATCCTTAAATTTCTTAAAATTTTCATATCTTTCAATACTCCCCGAGGCATAAGTGCGAAAATGGGAGAAGGTTTTCTGTTATTATTTCCCGGTCTATAATGTAGTATAATTACCCATAAATATTTTTATTATGAATACGTCCAGGACTACGATCGGTCGGACCAGTTTCATTAATCCTATATTTACAACAACTACAAGGATTTAAAAAGAAATATACCTAAATTTATGCAATTTATTTTATTAAAAAAAAAAAAAAATACAAATTAAAATTAAAATTCATAATACGTTTTACATGTAAATTAACTGAATGTAACTATATTAGTTTTAATAAGAGATAAAAAAAAAGAAAACTCTGTTACAGTTACAGATTAACTGTCTTTAGATTAGATCAAAATTTATTTCAAACAAATCGGAAAAACTAAAAGAAAAATTCAGTTCCTTTATTAGTACGAATAATATTTTGCTGCTTCAAAGCATGACATTTTTCAGCCACTTTCTTTATAAATTTTTCCTTAATATATTCACGACGATCTCTTTTTTTAATTGTAGATGGAATTATGTAACTGACATTTTTCCATGCTTTCCATCTTTCTTTAGCGTCATAATCAAATGGAAATGAATTATCTGGAAAAAAAAAAATACTAAATTGTTAATAATTTCGGTATATTCACTACGCATAATCAAAATCGACAAAATCACAATATAAAAATTCAATATAATAAAATATATAGAGAAACTGAATCAGTAAAAAAACTATTTGACCCAAATAAAATTTGAGAGGGTCATAATTTTTGAAGGAGAAAAATTAAGTGGATTTGGTTTTGGATAAAAAAAATCATCATTGTAAAATGGAGTGAATTGAATCTACTCAAAAATTTGAAATTTAGCTAAGAGAATGAGTGTGGTGGTCCAATAATAAACGTGATGTATGAAAACGCCGTGAGCAGCGGAGCCCCATCACGGAAGTCGAATTTTTCCTTTCATCTTCGGTATTGAATGTCTACAAGCGAAATTTAATTGAAAGTCTACAAGCGATTTGTCATTTTGGTGGTTTCAAAACTGATGATGAGTGTCCGGTTGATCGGGGCTTTAAAAAAAGGTTTTAAGTTTTTAAGGGCTGAATCTCAGTAAATTTCAATTTTGTGGCGATAGCATTTAGCAGGAAAAAAGCCAATACAATTCGTACGAGGGTATTCGTACCCATGCTTATCAGCCAATTGCCTTTGTATTTTATTTTTAAATATTAAAAAAGGAACTTAAATAGTAAACTGGAAGGCATTTATGAAGATATTTTTCCTTTCCAAAAAAAAATCCAAAATTTCTATTTTATAAATAATAAAAATCCAAAATTCCTACTTTATAAATAAACAGTGACTTTAATAACATTTTTAAATTACTTAATATTTGTGTATTCCATTTGTTATAAAAGTAAGTTCATTTTTTTATAATTTTTATGTCATCGAAGATGACATATTAATATCGTCGTGTGATTGAATTGAACACGTGATTGAATATTTATTGAGTTGTACATCCATACTGAATAAACGCAAGGGGGCTGTAGAGTTAACAACTATAGAGTTAACAAACAACTATAGAGTTAACAAAAAATCATAAATTAACACTTTCACTGAGATGGAATTACTTAGTGTGAATTCAATTGTAAATGTAGTCAACTTATTTAAAATGAATTTTTACGTACATATATAAACATTTAATTTTGTTACCGCCACTGTCTAGTACTTGCATAATAATACTTGCTTCAATAAAACAATGTTGTTACAGGTCCTTTTCTAATACATAATGTCATATGCAGAAAGTTAAGTATGAGTACTTTCTCACATTTTTGTAAGAGTTTACTCAACTTTTTTTTTTTTTTTAATGTGAGAATTATGAGACTTTACTCAAGTAAGAAAGAATATGTTGTTATATACACCCAGTACACACACATACAAATCTCGAATAAACGCAGGTAAGCCTTGCTGTCATAAACTAAACAATAGAATTATCATCTTTTTGTGTTATCTTTTAGTGTGTGGTCAGACCGTGACGGGCAGCCGTACCATTGCCCGTGCGGCCTCCCGCACGAACAATTCAATACATTTATTTAAATGTACGTATTCAGACCAATACGAACTGTTTTTTGCGGGCAAATTGACGGACAATTTTTTTACGCGCATCTTGCGAACTCTTAAAGTGGGTAGGTAATAAAACACTTAACAAAAAAAAAGATATTTCAAGTGGACAAACCCTTGAAATTTTTTTTTTTTTACTTTCTAACTAACTGCTAGGTAGAAAATTTAAACATAAATGCTTTTACGATGAAGTCCAATAAAAATAATACACAATTTTAAATCTATTGAATAGGGTCACGTATTCCTAAATTTTTTTTATAATTTTGTTTCTTCTTTTGGGTATGACATTAGGTAAATACATATTTAACTCAGTAAAATCTCGCTATTTCGACCTAATACGGACCACGGCCGGTGCGAATTAGCGAAAATTCCAAATTATAGAAAAATTTAAAAATCACGTGTAATCCTCACTTTTATGGACATCATGTACTTAATTTAGATAAATTTCAAAGCGTGAGTATATATAATACATAATTTAAATCGATGAATTCAGTAATATGGTTCATTTCAGTTAAATTTAACCATGCTTCGTCACTTTGAATTTAAATAATTTCCGTTTTCTTGGCTTTATCTCTTTTATTATTGCATTTGCGTAAATTTTAAATTTGCAGTTTGTTTTTAGAAAAGAATAGAAGATTTATTTGTTTCGAATATAAGAATTACTTAATTTTTTAACGAAAACTCATAATCAATTGTATCTGAAATGAGGTATAAATAAGAAGTTTAAAAATGAAAAATGTTTAATTTTAATAAAAATTTACTACATAATGTATACTACACTCTAATTTACTATATAATTTTTTTTTTGTCAGTTTGATTTATAGAAGTTCCGAATTAGTGAAGTCCGAAATAGCGAGGTTTCACTGTAATCTTTAAAATTTATTAAATGAAAGGTGACGGTACTGATTTTTGTAGGTATTTAAAATATTTTTAATTTTTTTATGAAAAATATATCTCCGTACTATTTTCATACCTAGGTATATAGATTTTAATACAATCAAAAAACATGCGTTTAACTGTAAATACACACAAAATATGTTTACTTTAAAATATACATACATAATTTTATGGTCCTGTATGCCTACAATTTCAAAGTCTTTTATATTTGATACGTTTGTCCACTTGTCGGTGCTATTGTATTTTTATAACAATAATTTTTATGAGGAGCCCGCATCTCAGCCCGTATCTATGTGAATATCGAATTTGACCGCATTGTGCCACGTGCCATTTTGCGGGCAAAATGCGGGCAAAATGCCGGCACGTAACGATTGCCCGTACCCAAATGAAGTCATACCCAAAAGAAGAAACAAAATTATAATAGATTTAAAATTGTGTATTATTTTTATTGCACTTCATCGTAAAAGCATTTATGTTTAAATTTTCTACCTAACAGTTTGTTAGAAAGTAAAAAAAAAAATTTCAAGGGTTTGTCCACTTGAAATATCTTTTTTTTTTGTTAAGGGCAGGGTAAGGTATTAAAATAATATTTTTTTGCATTTTTTTTAATTTTTTTAACTGAATACATAATATCTCAAGAATATTGTCTCAAAATTTCAAGTTGATTGGAGCAAAATTGTTTTGGAATAACAAATACCCCTGTCGCAGCATCCTGCATAACATAGCGAATTTCCGTTTATAAAAATTAGTTTTTCTCGGAAACTAGTTGACATAGAAAAAAAGTTTAAAGACCTTTTTTATGTAATTTTTTATTCTCTTTTAAATGGTGTAAAAAAATTTCGCAAAAATTTTTGAATAAATGGAAATTTTGGCAAAAAACTAATTTTTTGTAAGAACAAAAATAGGCATATTAGTGGTAATGGTAGTGTTAATATTAATAGTAGTGGCTGTAAAAAAATTAGTTTTTTGCCAAAATTTCCATTTATTCAAAAATTTTTGCGAAATTCTTTTACACCATTTAAAAGAGAATAAAAAATTACATAAAAAAGGTCTTTAAACTTTTTTTCTA
The DNA here is from genome assembly GCA_035578155.1 of Brachynemurus nebulosus. Classification (NCBI taxonomy): domain Eukaryota; kingdom Metazoa; phylum Arthropoda; class Insecta; order Neuroptera; family Myrmeleontidae; genus Brachynemurus; species Brachynemurus nebulosus. The sequence goes on from JAPWDM010000003.1 coordinate 71,949,651, forward strand.
TGTCAACTAGTTTCCGAGAAAAACTAATTTTTATAAACGGAAATTCGCTATGTTATGCAGGATGCTGCGACAGGGGTATTGTTGTTACCTAGCAGATGTTTCGCTCTCCATATAGCTCTCTCTCTCAGTTATATTATAGAAATTTCAATGGAAGTACTAACGTGTTTATACCTGAACTGTATATTTTGTCCGTGTAGGGTACAAAATTTGGTTCAGCAATAAGTATTCTATATAAGTTTTATACAAGAATTTTTCAGTGTTCAAAACTTTAATGCGTTTTCCCCACAGCTCACGTTTTCAAAGTCGGTGCCCCTCATAACTTCAAAACTACAGCACCGATCCATTTGAAATTTTGAACACTATTTCTTTACATAATTTACAAGGTAACGCTGGAGAGTTTTTTTCAAATTTGTTAATAATTTTTATTTTATAATAACAAATTAGCCAATTTTTTTCGCAAAAATCGTGTTTTTCCGTTCTAAGTGTTCCAAAAAAGTGAAAAATTGAAATTTCGAAAAACCCTCCCAGCGTTACCTGAGGAAAACTATTATCTAACGAATGAACTGTAATTTTTTTATTTCGGATGATCCAGCAACAAGTTATGAGGGGCACCGCAATTCTACTTTTCTCCGAGACACGTTCGAATAATTGCTGCTATTACTGTAATTTTTAATATTTCTTCATGAAAATTTTATACAATATTCTTCGAATGTTATATTTTAATGTACCACTGGTTTTAATAGAGAGATTTTAACTGTGTCGTCACAAAAAAATAACAAAAACATGCCTTTTTTGTACGAATTAACCTTACCCTCTCCTTAAGTATTTTATTACCTACCCACTTTAAGAGTTCGCAAGATGCGCGTAAAAAAATTGTCCGTCAATTTGCCCGCAAAAAACAGTTCGTATTGGTCTGAATACGTACATTTAAATAAATGTATTGAATTGTTCGTGCGGGAGGCCGCACGGGCAATGGTACGGCTGCCCGTCACGGTCTGACCACACACTAAAAGATAACACAAAAAGATGATAATTCTATTGTTTAGTTTATGACAGCAAGGCTTACCTGCGTTTATTCGAGATTTGTATGTGTGTGTACTGTGTGTATATAACAACATATTCTTTCTTACTTGAGTAAAGTCTCATAATTCTCACATTTAAAAAAAAAAAGTTGAGTAAACTCTTACAAAAATGTGAGAAAGTACTCATACTTAACTTTCTGCATATAACATTATGTATTAGAAAAGGACCTGTAACAACATTGTTTTATTGAAGCAAGTATTATTATGCAAGTACTAGACAGTGGCGGTAACAAAATTAAATGTTTATATATGTACGTAAAAATTCATTTTAAATAAGTTGACTACATTTACAATTGAATTCACACTAAGTAATCCCATCTCAGTGAAAGTGTTAATTTATGATTTTTTGTTAACTCTATAGTTGTTTGTTAACTCTATAGTTGTTAACTCTACAGCCCCCTTGCGTTTATTCAGTATGGATGTACAACTCAATAAATATTCAATCACGTGTTCAATTCAATCACACGACGATATTAATATGTCATCTTCGATGACATAAAAATTATAAAAAAATGAACTTACTTTTATAACAAATGGAATACACAAATATTAAGTAATTTAAAAATGTTATTAAAGTCACTGTTTATTTATAAAGTAGTAGAGATGGGCTAGTAACTAACTAACTGTTAAAAAATACCAGTTACTTGTAAAGTAACTAACTAACTAGCGATGCCATTTGAATACCCTTAGTTACTTAGGTAGTTACCATGGATGTATTATACAATAAATTATGTATACATATACATATCTGACATACCTGCACAATAGTTAGTTACTTATAGTCCTTATAGCACAGTATGTATAAGTTACTTATAGCATCTTCCAGCCTGTGTACGTATTTCCAATATGTATGTATGGCATGTTTGTTCATTTTCATAAGGATTCTGGACAAGACTGACTTGAACGATTTATCAGTTTATGATGAGTCCAGGTGCTTCACATCTGAGGTAAAAGAGTTTAGAATTTTAAGAAAAAATAAATTTTAAGAAAAAAAATACTTAACAAAAGCATGGCAAATAAATTATATTTTTGTCCCTGAGTTGTGGATTTTTTATTATTCTATGTTGTCCTGCCTACTCATTACACTACTTATTATATATACTACGGTTACATATTGAGTATTTATTTCATTGTAACCGATAATCCTTGTAACTGGTAAACGATCTTCACCATACATAAGATAGTTACATAGTATCATGATGTTTGTATTTAGGTACTATTTGAGATACGTATAGGTACAATGCAAAAGTAACTAACTAACTAACTACATAAAATAACTAGTATTTATACTGAAAGTAACTAATAGTTACTGGTACCTAAAAGTAACTATAAAGCCCATCACTATAAAGTAGGAATTTTGGATTTTTATTATTTATAAAATAGAAATTTTGGATTTTTTTTTGGAAAGGAAAAATATCTTCATAAATGCCTTCCAGTTTACTATTTAAGTTCCTTTTTTAATATTTAAAAATAAAACACAAAGGCAATTGGCTGATAAGCATGGGTACGAATACCCTCGTACGAATTGTATTGGCTTTTTTCCTGCTAAATGCTATCGCCACAAAATTGAAATTTACTGAGATTAAGCCCTTAAAAACTTAAAACCTTTTTTTAAAGCCCCGATCAACCGGACACTCATCATCAGTTTTGAAACCACCAAAATGACAAATCGCTTGTAGACTTTCAATTACATTTCGCTTGTAGACATTCAATACCGAAGATGAAAGGAAAAATTCGACTTCCGTGATGGGGCTCCGCTGCGAATATTAAGAATTAGGTGTAGATTGAGCTGAAATTATCAGAATTGGAAAATTTTCGATGTAAGAAAAAACTTTTGTCCTTATATGTTGAGGTGAATTAACGTCACACTAGCTATTTTTGTATTCACTATTATTTCACTAGTTTTAAGTTGGCGAAAAGAAAATGTAACTAGGCAAAAATTCATTTGTATGTAAATTAGGTTGGTAGACTGATTAGCAAAAGGAAAGGAAGAAATGAAATTGTAAGACGCCGAATGTGTGCTCGAATGTAATCTGAAATTGTTACAAAAATCGTTGTCAATCGACAGAAAGTTGAAAGTGATTTTTGTGTGCAAAATCAAGCAAGTTCGAAAGTGTGAAAAGGTACATTTTCGATATACTTCATTAAACAAATTCACTGCAAATTGGACTTGTTATTTGTCAAACCTACTGGGAATCCACGAAAGAACAACATTATACGTTTTCCGCTGCTCCAAAGTCATGTTTAAAAACAACTTTATTGTATCAAACTCGATTTGCACAAGTAGGACTTGTATTTTAACCGACTTTTAGTACAAAGTTTGGCATGGTAAGCCACCTTTCAGCATGGCCTATGATAGTGAAAAAAAATGAAATTAAGTTTACTTACCAGCTATACAAGCACCTTGTGTTACAAACATATACAATCCATACATTTCGTATTTCTCACTTTCAGAAAATTCATTTTTTAAAGAAATATATTTCTGTAAAGCCGTCTCGAGTTCCTACAATGAATTTTAAAAAAATTTAAAACTGTTTAAAAATTATACATATATATATATATATATATATATATATATATATATATATATATATATATATATATATATATATATATATATATATATATATATATATATATATATATATATATATATATATCTATATATATATCTATATATCTATATATATATATATATATATATCTATATATATATATATATATATATATATATATATATATATATATATATATATATATATAAAACAATTTATATAATTTATTAAAAATTATACATATATATATATATATATATATATATATATATATATATCTATATATATATATATATATATATATATATATATATATATATATATATATATATATATATATAAAATAATTTATTCACCTCGTCTTCGGAGCTGTCCGACGATCCATCCTTTTGATAAGTTATTGCAAGCATCTTTAACCAAAGTTAATATTTAAATGTAATTCAAGAAAACACTACGTTTCACAGTTAAATTATTGAAACATTAACTATATTTTATATTCGATGTTATAATTTCCAAAATTTAACAATTAAAAAAAAAATTACTCGAATTTACGTATTTATTAATCCAAATACATGTGCAGCAATATATATGTATGACGTATTTGGTTTGATCTTTTGTGTGAATCTTACATTAAAGTTAAAATATAGGAAAGTACACAAGGGGCAATTATGATAAACTGAATATGCGTAATATAATTTTGTCACATTCCTCGTTTCAACAAGTGCGACTAGTGCTGCCCTTACTGGTTATTTTACATAACTACATACATACATAGTAACCACAGAACACTGGAAGGAATACAACTATCTCTTTTCTGCAATCACTTATGGGCATTTACGTGCATTTTGTTATTTGCCTAACTATGTTGTCATTCACTTAGTAGCTATCAATGGGTGTGTTTCAATTGTTTTTATATTGTTGCCGTTGTGTTGACACGGTATACGTGGTTACGTACATCACGTACATGATGCGTGCCACATGCATGTTATGTATATGCGTATGCAAGACACCCATACACACAACCATCTATCGCACTACTACACACAACTGCGCGTGCACATATACATATAACATAGTGATGGGATATTTTTTATCCTTTGTCGTTACACTGGTTTCAGTAGTATAGAGATACTACCGTTCGTTCTGTAATATTCTGTGATAGTAACACCATCGGTATTATAGAATAGTGCATTTACATTGCTATATAGGCTATATAGTGTTCACCAAAAAATTTTGTTAGCCTAACATTAGCTAACGGAGCTTGCACCATTACAAATCAGAGCTCCAATTTAAAAAAAATTAATGCACGATAAATTGTATGTATTTTTTCATGGTCTTGTTCTCTTTTTTCTCATGGTATAAATAGTATAAATACTTAACTTCTGGACGAACTTGCCATGAAACTAGAAAAATTTGACCCTAATTTAAACTTTACTTGTTTTATCAGTTTTTATAAAGTTTTCTTCTAATTACCACAGTTTCATTACCAATGATTCCAGGACACTACGATCGGTTGGATATAATTATGTCTTATTAGTTCTTCATTACAAACTCATATTTTTCTTGAAAATAATAGTCGTAAATTCTTTCTGAAGCAACTTATTTTATTTAAAAAAAATAGGTATATATAAATTTAATTGAGAAATTAACATAGTTATAATTAGTACTTTAGAGTATAATTAAATATACAATGTTTTACATTGAAGTTAACTGAATATAACAAATAACTGGAATAGATAAAGAAAAAAAAAAAAACAAAAACAAAAACAACAACTCTGTTATAGTTATAGAAACATCGATAAACTGCCTTTAAATCAGTTAAAAATTTATTGTGGAAAATCGGAAGAAATGAAAAAGTCAGATGGTTTATTGGTACTTAAAATATTTCGCTACATCAAATCGAGATATTTTGCATTCATTCTCTTAATAAATTCGTTTTTAATATATTCACGTGTATTCCTTACTCGAGGTGGAATAGAGAATGGTACACGGTTCCATGCACTCAATTTTTTTTGAGGGTCTTTGTCTAAACCAGAGCAATTTTCTGTAAAAAAAGAAAAAAAATATTGAATTGACGATGATGTTGGTATATTTACTCCAATCAAAATGACAATAAAAAATGTGATATAATTAAATATACGTAGAGAATTGGAAAGTGGCAAAAATCTATGAATGACAGTAATTTACTGCTCGAGTCCGTAAACTTACGAACTACACAACGACCTTGTGTTGCGTACATGTAGAATCCATATATTTTGAATCTTTCATCTTTTGTAAACTTATCTTTAATTGAGATATATGTATGTTTGCAAAGCTTTGTTCAGTTCCTAAAATAAATTTTCCAAAAACGGTTGTAAAATATTGTTTTAAATAATTACAACAAAAAAGTACAAATTTAAAATAGTAAGTAATTCTCACCTCGTCCTTGATCTTATCCTTGGAGTCCTTTGAATACGTTACTGCAAGCATGTTCAATCAAAGTTAATGTTTATGTAATCAGTAAGCAATATACGTTACACAGTTAAATTATTAAAATATTAACTATATTTATATTCGTTGTTATATTTTCCAAAATGTACCAAAATGTACTAATTTTAATAAAAAAATTCATTTTTGTCGAAATTTATTGTCTTATCTGCGTAGTCACATAAGGACATTTACAACGTATTTTGTTTAAACCGTTTGAACTTAAGTACGCATTAAAATTAAAATATAGGGAAGTACCCAAGGACATTTAAAATAAAATCGAGCATGCGTAATTAAAAAGGAGTGGTTCTTCGACTTTGGTGAGACTACATAAGGTAAAAGACCCGGTAATTGACCCTGGCCCAGTTTCTGAACTTTTCAACTTTGTTATAAATTAATAAAAAAACTATATTTTAAATAAGAAAAAAAATAAATTCTTAATTTAAAGTAATCTATTCTGTGTCTAATGAACAGCAATTTAAAAAGTTTAGAATATATTAACTAAATAAAAAAAAATTTTTAAGTTTAAAATGTGTGTAAAAACTATTTTTTTGGTAGTTTCTTAACAGTTTATGTTACAAAGTACTCATTTTGATTTGTGGAATATTCATCATGTAAGTATGAAAACTTAATTAAAAATATATGAGCAGGTTAATATTTGTTTAAAATTTATTTTAAAATATTTATAAAATACCTTAGAATGATTTTTATTATTGAAATATGAGGGTCAATTACTAGGCTCACTTCTAAAGTGGTATGGCCCAGTTAAATTCTAACCAGTTTTTGTTAGTTATTTTGTTATTTATAGTTATCTTCGATTAGTTTTTGTTATTTTTCATAACGTATATAACATTAAACATTCATTTTTATAAATAAAAAATTATTTATAAATTAAATTTTAAAAAACTGTATTTTTAAATTTAAGAATCAGAAACTAGGCCACTGTCAGGGTCAGAAACTGTCACATGAGAAATTTTGAGAGTCAGAAACTGGGTCCTTTTTGCGAATTTTTAAAACATTAATTTAAATTATTAATTCAATTCAAATAATTATTTTACTTGTATGACTTTATTTTGAAAGCCATAAACTAGTTGATAAAATTATTAATTGTCTCTTAAGTTTAAACTTATATTTATTGCTGTCGTTTAACCTCAGCCGTCACTCTTAAAAGGTCAGAAACTAGGCCCGTTACCTTACATATTGATAGTGTGATCTGTGAACTAGTGCGATTAGTGCTGCCACCACTGGTAATTTTACGTACGTATACAAATGTTTCTCTAACACCACTGATATTATAGAGAGTACATTATCAGATACCGTAAACGAATTCAATCGGCACGAATTCAAATTTCACATCGTACACATAGTAACAAAAATATTTTGAAAATATTTTTTTTTTTAATACAAATTATACGTAATTTCTACTTATATATTAAATTGGGATTGAAACAGGCGATAAAAGGATGAACTGGAACGATCAGTAGGACTGACCAAAAATGAAATTAAAATATAATTAGAATTTTTTGTATTTATACATATATATCCAAAAAAGGAATAATATTTCATAATTTTATATAGAAATGTAATGTCATAATAAGTTTATAAAAATCTCGAGAAAATAACCTTGAAAATGCCCTGTTCTATTTCCTATAGATCCTTCATCCGTCCCTAATCACCCCACATTAATCCCTTTATATTTGATGTAGCGTCTCTATTAATTCATGTAGTGTCTCTATTCATCTCTTTTCCATTCTTATTAATCTACCTCTAGATCGGTTCGAATTTATTCGGAATATTAAAAATAATACCGTCAAACTATTTAACTTTGCCTACTGTGGTAACTTTACCAAACCACATTTTACGTCAAATAGATTAAAACATCATAATTATCTTCTAACAAATCAGTGGTATTATATTATACAATTTTTTATTCGATTTCTTTAAATTATTAGTATTTTTTTAATTCTCATGATACCTACATTACTGTTTTCAATGTGTATAATTTGAAGAAATCGCGGCTGTCGATGCCAGCAAAATTTATGTAATCCCATTTTATTATTTTTATTTTTATTTTTTTTATTTATTTACTGCGTTAGTACAGCTTAGGCTATCACGCAGTTAGGAAATGTCTCTTCGACTAAAAAGAAAAAGATGGCTACTGACATCACGATATTATAAAATGTGGTTTAATTTGGTAAGTTACCATCAATAGGTAAAGTTATGTGGTTTGATGGTACAACTTGTGTAAATATTATATGGAACTTACAATACATAATAAAAACAGTAAAATTTAAAATTTCAATTTGGATTGCGTATTAAACGCAACATGCGTTAAATATAATATGACCCTTTCAATTTTTGAAGAATACTTTTAAAAATTATGTAGCCATCGTACGCAAGTCCGAAATGAATTACAGAATTTTAAAATTTTTCGGGTGAGAGTACTAAGTAATGCATAATAATGTGTAAAATTTTTTGAATGACATATTTACCTACAAATCTAATTAAAAATCGAAACTAATGCTCTCTCTCTCTCTCTTATGAATTATGTAATCGGCCATCCTTTTTACGCTAAAAGTTGATGTAGGCCCATGTATGAATTTATTAGACTAAACATCAGACGACGTTCCGCTCAAGCAGGTTAAAATCATGGTGTTAAAATAGTACGACGTAATAGTAATTTCTTTAAGTATGCATTAAAATTAAAACGTAGAGAAGTATCTTTAAGATAAAATCAAGAATATTTAAGATAAAATCAAGCATGCGTAATTAAACAGGTGCGGTACTTTGACTTCATCCTAACATCATGACGGTCAAAATCTAGACGGACAAAACGCCCAACTGGTACACTATTTTGACAACTAATACACATTATATGGAATTGTTGACGTCATACGATGTGATGTATGAGTTTTCCAAGTTTCACCTGACGTCTTATGACGCCAATGATCGTCAAGGTGTTACTATTCCGTACACGTATGACTAAGGCGATCAGTATTGTCATCATTGATTATTTTATGTACATACATAATAAGTGTTATTATCAGACACCACTGATATTATAAAATGCATTATCAGATACTGTATTTTTCCTTTCATTATTAGGTTCTGTATTCATCGTACTTTTTTCTGTATTTCTTTTGTGAGTACATATTTTATATTCTTTAATGCGATGACAGTCATGAAGAATAATGACGAAATGATCAAATGATGCACTATTTTAACAGCTAATACACTTCATATGGTATTGTTGACGTCGTACGACGTAGTGTGTGAGTTTTCCAAGTTTCAATTGACGTCTTATGACGTCAATGACCGTTAAAGTGTTAATATATTAAAAAATTCTACGAGCATGGTTAACCAAGAATTTTTGAAAAAATTTCTGGTTTTTGAAAAAATAACAAAAATTATCTAGTTTTCACTTTACAGTAAAATGGACAATTTTAAAATTTTGGAAGATTCTAGAATCCAGATTAACTTTCCTGTTTAGAATTGCTTAAAATTTTTCCAACTAAGAGATGCATCAACACGAATAACAAGTAGATGCTGGTTTTAGATAAAAAATTAACAAATATTTTGGTCAATTGGTCACGCAAGTTTGTGCTGGTGTCGGTGCTGATGTGTCCAGCCCTTAACTTCAAAAACTTCAGCCTGAATTTTTTTTTGCAAATTTAATTCAAAAATTCATTATTGACCTTCATGAAAGTGAATTTATGGAACAACATCGTTTAAAAGAATGTAAAAAAAACATTCCAAAAAAAAACCAAATAATCATCTCATTTACGTAAAAACGATTTTCAAAATTAAATTTGATTCTGTCCGATAAAGCAATCAAATGGTTATTCACACATATCTATTTTTGGGAGTCCACTCTCTGGGCCAACAAAACAAGATACGAACAAACAAATAAACATATACAAGAATTACGAATCAAGGTGAGATTCTAATAACCGGCGCCCAATAAAAAAATTATTATCATGGCGTGATGATCGTTTGAACAGAAGAAACTCGGCCGGCATTCACAAGCCTTTGTTGTCATGGTGCGACTATATGAGGTGCGGGTAGTGGCAATTGTGGATGGATTAGTTTGGTTTTGTAGTCTTCAAAGTTTTGTATCATCCTTGTTAAATGAAATACATTCCATACAAAATACCTGCTGTCTGCTGCTTCATTTACCTACCTGTTCCTGTCCAATAAGATAGACGATGACGGAAAGATATGATAATCAGGTGTACGGGATAGTGATGCAAAGTGTATATGTATATATTCATTTATTATTATACTGCAGTATAAAAGATAAATTAATTGTAATATAGTTTAATTTGTTAATAAATGATATTACTCACAGGAATATTTGTTAAGAAAAATTATAGATATTTATTATTAGAATTTTTGAATGTTTATTGGTTTCGGGGTCCACTTTATTTTAATGAACATCTTGAATGAGTGAAATATTTAAGGTACCATCACAGTGTGATTGGCCGAAAAATAGTCAATTTTTACAATTTTTTTTCGGATGGATAGGATAGGGGAATGGGGATAAATTTTTTTTACGATTAATATCCCTATTTAACAATATAAATACATTTTTTTATTTATTTTTTATAATTATTATAATTTTTTGAAAAAAGTGTCTTTAAAAAAGCTAGAAATTCGGTGCACACGATTGCGGCCGCAGTCTTTATCCGAACAAAAAAAAATCAAATGGATTATCAATCTGTAGGTAAGCCGCTATGTTCCTATAGGAGCTTCTTTTTTTGAAATCTTCCTATTTGTTCACACGGAAAACGGTAAAAAATTTTGTATTTTTTATTAAAACCGCCGCCATTTTTTCAAATTTCAAAAAAAAGCTCCCATAGGAACATATCGGTTTACCGACAGATTGATAATCCATTTGATTTTTTGTTTCGGATAAAAACTGCGCGGCCGCATTCGTGGGCACCGAATTTCGGCCTTTTTTAAAGACACTTTTTTCAAAAAATTATAATAATTACGTATAAAAAATAAATAAAAAAATATTTTTGTATTGTTAAATAGTGGTATTAATCTTAAAAAAAATTCATCCCCATTCCCCCATCCTACCCATCCGAAAATAAAGTCGTGAAAATTGACTATTTTTCGGCTGATCACACTGTGATGGTACCTTAAACACGAGTTAAGAGTAATGTAACTCAAGCGTGAAGTTTGAGACGGAGAGATGTTAAAAAGGTGGTTTGATTGGAGGCGAATTCGCAATCGGAGATCTCCTATGAACTCCTTGGAGTCGGAGTGATATTATCAAATAAACGAAGGGTCTTATTATGAAATTTACGTAGTGACTATAATGTTGGATTGGAGTTTCTAAGGCTCTAAGCCCAACTTTCTCAGGAACTCCTTTCCAGTCAGCGAATTTGAAGTATAACTTATTCAGAAGTAATTTCTTGTCAGACTGGTACAATCAAAAAAACCAATAAGTTATAATAAAAAGTGGTGAGACTTGGGAGGTCCACATTACCAACTAACTTATGTATTGTTAATTATGTTTATAGCAATAACTGAAAGATCAAATAAACTAAAAATAGTCTGACATCATTAAATAAATGCAACAAATGAAACAAAAATAGACGTATCAAACGTCCTGTTTTGTTCCTGTTTGTTATTTTTATATTAGAGTAATTATAGTAACTTGAGGTTGTACGTTTAATTTTGCTTCGATCCTGATTCCTTCGAAATCGATCCTGATTCAATATCGTATTTTTTGTTTTCGAAATATGTGAGACGATAAAAAATTCCACGAAAGTCACGATTTCTGCGCGTGCATGAGCCAATTTTTCATATCTTCTCAAAATGTAGCGTATTTTTTAAAATTTTAGAAGTTTAATGCCTTACAAAACGAAATAACGATCAGTTTAAACAGACGAAATTCTAATACTATTAACAATTTACCTCTTATTCTTCTGCAGATTATTTTTCAAAAAAATTATTTTTTCTGCAATTCTGATAACTTTTTGATATTTCTTTTCTACTTTTTTTTTTTTTTTTTTTGAAAAAATGACAAAAAATCAACTTGTTTTGTTATAATAATACATTATAAATATCAAAAGATTATCAGACGAGTATTAGATAACATAATTTTCACAATTCTGTATCAAAAATGACACATTAACTTGTGTCTCGAAGACAAAGTGCTGGGTGATTTCCTTGTATTTTTCTCGTGTATCTTTTTTTCACCACGTTCCCCCTTTCTAGATGTGCCACATGTATCATTTTCAACGAAATACAGTGACGCTCAGCTATCCGGGGCCACACAAAAACTAATAATGGTAATTGAATCGAAAATTATTGTTAAATTTGAAGTTAAAAGTTATTGAAAAATAATATTCTCAACGTCCGTTCTGATTTTAAGTGTTGCGAATGGTGTAGCGAATAAGTTTTTCGAAGACAGTATGTCTGGTGGATATCGGGGGATAACTGTACCTGTATATGAAACGACGTAAAAATACGAACAATTTCGTTTTTGATATATTATTTAACCGGGTAAACTTTTCTTTGGATAGATTTTTGTTATAAATGAACTTATGTTCATATATCATATAACTTTGACATTTCTGTCGTTCAAAAAATAACTATGATCCCGCCAGCTACGTGTAAACTAGAGATATATTTATGTGAGTGTGTGTATAATCTAATACAAGTATAGATTTTCTGTCAAGATTTAGAAAATGTAATACTAAAAATATTATTGGATTAATATATATAGGATGATCGAATACTATCGAATCTGTCTAGTTTGATGAGAAAATGGATTTTTTCCTTGAAAGTAAAATATCTCTGTTGCAGCATTCTGCATAACATAGCGAATTTTCAGCTATAAGAATTATTTCATTTCTAAGCGCAATATTTTGCAAACGGAGTTTAAAAATGAAAAATTTTAAATGGAATCTCAGCTTCTTTTTAAGAGCCCTTTCTAAAGATATTCCACACGATCCAATACGGAAAAATCTGAAAAATGAAAGATATTTTTTTTGCTGTTTATTGAGACACTTTTCTTGAAAACTATTTTACATAGGATAATGATTTAAAAACCAATTTAGGTGATTTTTTCCACCCTTTACGATGCTGTAAAAAAATTTTCGAAAATCTTTTGAACTTTGAGATAAAAGTCGTTCGAATTTTTTGATGAAAATTATCCTTTTAATTGTTTTTCGAATACCAGTCTACATAGGATAATGGTTCAAAAACCAATTTTATGTAATTTTTCCCAGTCTTTACTATGATGAAATGTTTTTTGACGAAAAGGCCTTAAAATACCCAGTTTTGGGAATCAGATGGGATTAGTTAACGAACTCATTTGGACTTTCAACATTTTCACCAAACTTCGTAAAAATAGTAGTATGTTTCTTTCAAGAGTTGTCGTGCTGATACATATATACATAGTATATAAATTTTAGTATCATTTTTGGGGTCTAAACATTTCAAAACCAATTTCTATGATAGTCCCGCACTTAAATCTTACCATGACATTTGATGTAATAGCTCAATTTCCGTTCGAAAATTCGCTAAAAGATTAATTTTGTCCAAAAAAAAATTTTCTAAACAAAGAAACCATTTATCAGAAATAGACTCTATGGTCACTTTTGGCCCTATATTTATAGATCACTCTTACATTGCAACATCATTTAAGATATAAATAACTTTATTTTCTGGATATTCTTCGTTAGGTTTAATAATATATTTTTTTTCTTTTTAGCTAAAAAGGAAATATTAACACTAGCTGAAATATCGAGATAAATATATACCAAGCAATGGAGAAACCAGAAGTTATGAATTTTATCGAATGTCATCGAATTCACGGGTAACGTTAAATCATTCTGATAAATGAGAACGTTATATTTATATGAATTCGGTTTAAATAAAATATTTCATCAGAAATTGAATGAACCGAAAGACATTCTACAAATAATTTTTATTTTTTCGGAAAAGAAAAATAACCTAGAGAAATTTGTTTTCGTGTGATTTTTGATGCGATTTTTAAAAAAGTGTCCATCAGAGTGTAAAATTTGAATAAAAGATAAGAAATTTGAACATTAATTTATGGTAAACTTAACTGTTGACTGTTTTTAACGCATTTTATCATCACATTACATACACTACCGACATAAGTGTATGTAAATTATTGCATCATTCAATTTCTTTACATATGTATGTACTGCAACTTTTCTAATATTATAAAATGGAATTAAATATTTAAAAATGCTCGCATGTGTAAATTAATTCTTTGTTTTGAATTACGTATTTTCTTCTATCGGTTCCGATTCATTGTATAAAAAAATTTTTTTTCGAATCTGTTGCGAACTGTACCTACTTTTTTTTGTACGATTTTTTTGCGATTTCTATTCCCCACATCAAAAGAGGTTCCACTGTATTTAGAAATTTACATGATATACATACATACATATAGTTTTCATAAATATATACTTGAAATAGGAGACGACAACTAAATTTATGCAAACGATTTAACACGTATGTGTTATTGAATGCATATTTTGAAAAGTGATTGTTTTGTATAGTATAAAATAGTTGTTCTAGAGAAAAATTGTAATATTTATGAAGCGTTCAACAGCAATATATAATTTTTTAAAATTTTTACTTGAGTAAAAAATGGGACAGCCATGCAATTTTCAAAAATATATTTCGTATAACACATGTTTAGTCTTTTTTTTTTTTTTAATGTAAGATTTTGTCACTTAACAAGTTTTACAAACCATCGCCTTATATTTTTTTTAGACATTTTCACAGCAATTTTACTGTATATAGTGATTCAACCGAGAATCGTTCAGGAGAAATTTGAGAATTCGCTAAATATTAACTTTTGTTCAATTTTAAAAAGCTTGTGAAGTGAACACATTTTAACTTCTATTTATGTAAATATTCTTAGCGTAACAAAACGAATTGTTAATATGCATTCTTACAATAAATATATTGTATAGAATCGAGAATCTAACTATATACGATATATAGTTAACTATGAAACGGCAAAAATGTTTTTTACAATGTTACGAGCTAGTGTTTGTGTGAGCTAGTACATAGTAGGTAACTCTGAACGAACTTTATCTAGCCGTGGAACAATAATAATATTTAAATGAACAAACCGCAGAGCGGTCGCTGGAACAGCCTGCAGTTGGAAACTGGAAATTATTATCAATATAATATGGATCAAAGTGGATAGAATACAGTACTAAACCGTATCTATAAAATTAACGTTAATTTATTTTGTTTAAAAATTACGTCATGTTTATCTTTATTCTTTTTTCTTTCCGAAAATTTGCCTATAGTATTCCAAATAATTTTTAGTTTATAGGTTACTGTTTAGGGTTTCGATATTCGTTCGTGTGTTCGTATGTTGCCAGCGCCGGAAAATTTTTAACAAGAGATCGGCAAACACAAGGAATTTGACGTTTTGTTTTTGCTCGTCAGTTAACTTTATTAGAGAAAGTTCGAAAAAAGGAAGAAAGGTTTTTTTATTTCTAAGTAAAAGACAGGAGCGGCATTTTTCACGGTACCTAGGGCGGTACTTAGGGTTAATGTGACCCTGTATATGTTGCAGCGATTTTTTTCAGTAATTACTACTGATATTGTATTGAAATTTGGCAAACTAGTAGAAATCGTTTGGCCGAATCTGTTGCAGGTTTCAAAACTATTTTCTTTTGGCCGATAGGTCTACCGTGTCTTAAATATTTTGCTACTCGGATTATTAGCATGAACATTTTGTTTAATAACTATTGCAGTATACATCTTTTAGAAAAATAAACGTTAAAATGCATTTCTCGATGCAATCTTAATTTCTTTGACTAGAAATATCACGATAAGCCTATTCAAGCTTTTCTATAGAGAGACATTCCATTTAAAATCAACCAAAAATAAATAATTTTCAAGTTGACTATCACAGATTCATTTGAAACTTTGAAATTTTAAAAAAATTTTAACTCTAACTCTAAGATTTCTTTCGGGGCACTTCTCTAAAACCATTCTGACATAAGAGCTTGGTTTGAGAGAAGATTTTTTTCGGGACACTAAGCTATTATGTCAGAATGCGTTAAAATATTATAGACACACTAAAATTCATTTTTTATCATAACTGCTGATCCCATCATGATCCCACTTTTAAATTTTTATGGTGCATTCCCCAAGTCACTATTATTAAATATATATTATTTTCATAATCTTCAAATCTCAAAAAAATTTTTAAAAACAATTTTTGAGATTTCCTCAAAAAAATTTCTTTTTCAAAAAATGTTCAAGATTGGTATCAAATTAAAGCTCATTAAATTCTCGTTAAAATGAGCTATCAAACAACTCTGTAGGATATATAGAACGGAAATTGGAACATTTTGTAATGCTGAGGGTGAGTAAAAAAAAGTGATATTTTGCGATTTTCAAGATTAACAGAAAAGCGCCTATACCGGAATACTATTTTTAGGTGTGTAATTAAATTGGCTTATAAAAATTGACAAATAAATTAAACACCCATTTTATTTTCTTAATAAGCATGAAACAAAGTTTTTTTAATCCAATGAATATGTTTATAAAAAAATACAACCCAAAAATATTTATTTATTAATGTTTTCCTTTTACAAAATGTCGACATCTATATCCAAACAAAGAAATATTAATGACACTAGGAGTTGGGAATCGATATACAAACAGACGTGTAATATGAATAATATGACACATAGAGTGACATCTAGACGTCAATGTAGGAAACATAGAATGGTTTAATTATCAGACGTAAATAGAGGATCAAAATACTGTATTCAACAAAAATTGTTTAATATAGTTATATATATATATATATATATATATATATATATATATATATATATATATATATATATATATATATATATATATATATATATATATGTATTTCTTTAATTAAGTACGGAAATATTAAATGCGAGGCGAATTTAAATTGAAAAATAATCATTCTATTAATAATAATTTTTGTTATCAGAGGTTTCTTTCAGAAATAACTTCATTAATATATAAATGTCTAAACTGTTCCAGTATTGGATCGCGTTCCGGTATAGGGGCTTTTACCATATATATCAACTATAAGAGTTAGAATTTTTTAAAAATCATATTTGAATTAAGGATGTTAAAGAGTACACAGTTAACCAAAGAAATCCGTGATAGTCGAATTGAGTGCCTTGTTGGTTTTATATGGACTGATCCTAAAATCAAAAGCTATGAATTTTGACAAATTTATGTTTTAGAAAATTTGAAGACCTCTATGACGTCATACACAAATGAAACAATTTCCCAATGACACATTTTTCAAATAAGTTACCATAACTTGATACGTTTACTACATTGCGTTCCTTGTTACTATGCTAAAACTGTATTCTTCTAAAAACTGAATCAGTGTACAGAAAAAAAAAGATACAAAATAATATCATTCAATAGACAAAAAAGAATGGTAAATACAAACGAATAACATACAGAACAGTTTTTATTATAAAATAGAACACAAAATAACGTCAGTCGTTCGAATGGAATGCACTAAAAAAAATCGAATAAAAATGTTCTTCGTGGGAAAAGCATAGCACGTTCCAACACGTCTGGCTTGAGATGAATAAAAACTAAGGTAAAATAGGATGGATACTATATACATATAGGTGGGTGCTTTTATAGTATGCGGTCTACCGGCACCTTTTGTCTTTCGATAGTATTTCTGTTAGAATAGTAATTAAAGTAATATTAAGAAAAATGTTAACATTTTTGTAAAAAAAGAACTGTTTTGTATTTCCCGTACATGTAAACTATAGCGAAGCTGTAGCTAGCTATTTTGTACAGCGGTTCTGTAATTATTGCAAATTTTAACATTTTGAAAAAAAAAAACGAAAAAATCAAAACTGGAAAATCTTGGATCAGATCTTATACATAAAAATCGATGAAATTTAGACGGGAAATGGTACAAAAGGTGACAATTATTTTAAGGGTAAAATTATTTTCGTAAATTACGTGACTTACGCGAGAATTAAAAATTTTTCGTGTTTTCTTTCAAAGACACTTATTCTTCTTGTAAGTGTTGAAACATTTGAAGGGTACAGGGGAAAAACGATCATAGTCACAAAAAGTAAATTTTTCAGTGGAGCGTTTTTAAACTTTAAAATGCGAATCGCGCATTTTTCAACATAAAAATTTTTTGCCTGAAAACCACGCATAGGATCTGGTTCAAACTTTCGGTGGTTATTACTAATATAGTAAGCTAGAAGACGCCATGCCAGCAGAAAATAAACGGCTAGTCGTTTTCGAGAAATTTGACATTGAATCATGTATTATATGCGCATTTTTCAGCAAAAAAAAAATTTGTTCTTCCCCTGCATATCACGGACTATGTTTGATTTTAACGTGTAGTATTAACACAGGGTCGATATTCTGCATACTACCAACATAACAGCATGAATTTTGGCATTTTTTACTTTTTGTGATTCTGATCGTTTTTCCCTTGTACCCTTCATTTTTGAAAATTTCTAGCGGGCGAAGTACACAGCGGGCAAACTATGCAAAAATCTTATTTTATTATTATTATCTTGCTCACAACTCACCAATATAGGTCTATGTGTTCGTTGCTTTGCTTGTATTAAGGCTACTCAGCACGTACTAGTATGGAAAAAAATAACAACTATTCACAATTCTGTATACTTACATATCCTAACAGAAACTACCTTAACTTGAGGTGAAACTTCGAAAAATTTTATAAAATATAATTTTTAGAAATTTTAGTTTGGAACAACTTTCACTAAAAATGCTGTTATCGGCTCCTAAAAACGCGATTTTTAAGGTAGTAATCTGGTAACTCGCCCTGTTTTTCATGCCTATTTTTAGGGACATTTTTTTTGAGAAAGAACAAATGAAAAGTTTTGAATTTTTAAAGTTTTTGTTTACATCTCAAGGTAACAAAAAAATTTATAAAATAATAAAAAGAATGCCCCTAAAATAGGCATGAAAAACAGCGCGAGTTACCAGACTACTACCTTAAATCTTTAAACGAAATGATTTCCTTGGTTATCAACAAATTTCAAATTAAAATAGGACGGGAAAATCTACAACTGTGTTACTGGAATTTTTTTCATTACATTATTAATTTCTAATAAATATTCATAAATTAGTATGAATTTTTATAAAACGAGAACAAGATGAAAGACCGCATACGATAGCAATACTAACATATATTACATGTAGACTGTACATACATAATATGAATCAGTTCATGTTGTACAGTGACTTACAAAAGGTACTTTATACTATGATGAGTTTATGAAGTGTAGAGGTATGTAAATTGACAACAAAACACGGTGAAGATGTTGCGGCCCGTCTCGCCGACTGTCTGTCTGACCGATCATCAATGAGTGATGTAGATGAATCATACTTGTGGAATGTTAGGTACCTAATCTGATTGTACCAAGTGTTAAGATTATGGGTTTAGATTGTGGGTCAGATGTTTCATATATATAGTAATTATCCTTTTTCTGAATTAGATCTAAGATTACGATAACGTGAAATTATAATATAAGTTGTGGTTAACCTTATTCATAGGGTTGATGTGTTTTGTAAAATGGCCTATTTATTATGGAATTTTTGTTGGGGTGTGTCAAAACGTGTAATATTTTACATAATTTAAGATATTATTTGAAAAATGAGTGTATCTAGGTCTTGTCTTTCCTCAACTTTTTAATGTAGTTATTGAATATTAGTTAGAGAAAGCTAGTAATTATGTCCATAGCCACCAGAGTGTCATTTAGTTCCGAACTATAACACTTTCATAGAGTCAACTGTATTATTATAGACTTAATGTAAGTATGAGTGAGTTCCAAAATTACCAAGTTAACTAAAACATTCAATGATTTAGAAAATGATGAAATTGGAAGCGAATTATGCGTTACTGAAGTTGATTTTTTTCATTTTCGCTAAAAGTAAGCATATAGGGCTACTAGAAAGAAGACTTTCCGGATCAGTTACAGCCGACTCTCGTTAATTCGAAACTCGAGGGACTCTTAAAATATTACGAATTATAGAGAGGTTCAAATTATCGCAGGTAACAATTTTTAGTTTTTTAAACATTTGCAATGAATGAACTTGAACTTGTCTCAAAATATACTTACAATCTTTCTGTCTCTTTCTCTCTACAACTTTGAATTGTCGAGTATTTGACGCCGATGAGTTCGAATTAACGCGTCGTTTTGTTACGTAGCAATGATTTTTTCGTCCGAATTACCAAGTGTATAAAAATGTATTCGAAATATAAAGAGATTTTGTAGGGAACTCACGATACCTTTGAATTATAGAGAATTTCGAATTATCGCAGGTTTGAATTAACGAGAGTCGACTGTATATTCATAAAAAGAATTTCATCATTTAGATAGTAAAAATGAAAATCTTACGCCCAAAACTTAACCAATTACTCTAATTCAAATCACTTCAACAAAGTTTGATTTGGAAAAAAAATTTTTTTTTACTTAGTGACGTCAAGTTTAATAAAAAATTTTGATGCATTAAAATTGAAAACAAAATGATAGAACGATGAAACTGGAAGCAAAATATAGGTTTTCGAAGCCGTTTTTTTAATGCTAACGTTCTAAAATTGGTTAAAATTAGGGTTTCTGATCTCGATTCGATTTTATCAAAAATCGATTTTTGGTGAGCCGATCTTCGATTTTTCGAATCGAGTGTTTGGAGACCAAATCGATACAGAGATCGTGAAAAACTTACGAGATCGGAGATCGATCTTTTCGAATTTAAATTAGAAAATTTTTAGTAAAAATATGATATTTTTTTCAAAATTATTGTAGAATATATTTTCACTATTTATGTTATCAAATAATTTTACCACTTTTATGATTCATTTATAGAAAATTGAGTAAAATTTTGAATTCATGTTACACTTTTAGAGTAAACTGGAAACCATTTTATTGATATTAAATTCATCAATTCATATTCAAACGAAATATCGAAAATCTTTTTGAAACTGATTTGTGATTACCTAATAATAAATTTTATTAAAACTTTTATAGGTATATCTTTTATTTTCTGTAAGTACAAAAATTGAATCGACTTTCGTCAGATCGATCTTTTGTAAGCCGATTTTCTCCTGCATCGATTTTTGGCTTGACGATTCGAATCGATCCACAAGATCGATTTTTTGGCCAGAGATCAGAAACCCTAGTTAAAATAGTGCGATAGAAGAGTATCTAATATTTCCTTTCCTTTCCCAAAAACAAGAAAAGATGGCCGTGTAAGACCGACAATTAGGCATTAAATTAAAGTAACAATAAAAATAAAAGAACAAGGCAAAATATTAACTTTTCATGCGACTTCTGTACGATCATTTATGATTTTATGAATAGATTACTCTTCTTCAGTGCTTCTTCATCCAGTTTTAAAACAATATAATTTTGCACTTTATTGTAAAATTTACGGTTTCATAATTAATTGAATATTTTGTATGTAGAAAATTAAAATGTTCAGTATAAATTTTAAAAAAAAATTATAAATTTTCAAAATAACAATATACAAAGTTTAAAATTTATTATTAACCGAAAAAAATTCTCGTTTGTTTGCTCATTTGTGCAAAATAAATTGTTTTCGTTATGCAATTTGTATCGTTAATTAACTACAAAAAGTTTTTTCAGAAATAAAAATGATTTTTTAATAATTTTCCACAAAAAAAAAAAACTCCATAAATAAATTTTATGTCTAGCGCTCATTTATATTATTACAGGCACGTTTTTAAAATACACCAAAAATTAATCTTAAAAGCAAAAAATAAAATTAAAATTCTTTAAACGAAATAAAAATTAACTTTTTATTATTTAAAAATTACTGGTGTTTGTTTATGTGCGAAAAAAGTCATATATAGTATTTTTTTTAAATTAATTAATATTTTTTTATAGTTTGCGTGGTACTAGAAGGCCGGGGCACTGATAACGATTTTTTTAACGAAGTGTTTTTAATGAGGTTTTTATAGGTGCCAGCTGTATTTGTCCCCCTCAGTGAGTGCCACACCATAATAAAAAAAACGCAATTAATTTATATTATGTAGCTTGTTGATCATAATTATATGGTTAAATAAAAATGGGTCAATTTAGCCGGCTGTGATAAATAAATTAGCATTAAAAATAATAAAGGTGATATTTGAATACAAAATGCAAAAATAAAATGAGAAACTCCCTTTTTCAGATTATATCAAAAAGTACAGAAAATTTAGTTATGTACCGACTAGTGATGAGCAAAATTAGTCTTGGTCTTGCAGTCTTGTCTTGGTCTTTCATTTTTTGCAAGACCAAGACTATGTATACCAAGAGCAAAGCCAAGACCAAGACTATAAATACGGCTACAAGACCAATACCAAGACTCAAGTGAGCAAGACCAAGACAATAGCAAGAAAAAGGCAAGACTTTTGCTAAATTATTTAAATAGTTTAAAAGTATAATTAATACCGTAAAGAGAACAAATTCTGATTTTAGAAGGAAAAAATTCGCTAATAAAAAAATGCAAGAAAGTGCAAGATTCTTTAGCAAGACCAAGATCAATGCCAAGACTGCATTTTGCAAGACCAAGACTCAAACTGCTCTAGCAAGACCAAGATCAAGATTCTTAATGCAAGAACAAGACCAAGACCAAGACTTGGCAGTCTTGGTCTTGGTTTTGCATTTGCTCATCACTAGTACCAACCGTTCAACTTGACAACTTTATCTAGTGAAGGTAACTCTGTCAAATCACAGTTTACAAAATGTGAAACATTAAAATTTCTTGACTTTTTTACAGGGGACAGAAGTATTTCTAAAAAACTAATGGTACTGGATGAAGCTTTTTCGCACTGATAGCTGTGAATTCTTCAAATTACACTAGCAACGTAAGTATTAGCGATCCGTCTTGGCTTCGTTCAAGTATCTGTTTTGTTTTCATTTTAGTATTTTATTTAATTTCCTGCAACGGAAACGCTGTAGCCCACGGTCTCACCTGCGGAAAATTATCAAAATTAAAGCTCTAACTGTCTTTAGATATTCCGAAATTCCTTACGAAATATTTATAATGATTGGCTTCGTACGAAACGACTTCGCCAAACGACTATTAAGTAAAAAATGTCGTCGGGAGTAATATCTTTATCGTATTTCCACTCATTCAAAAAATTATTTTTCCATTCCCACCCGCTTGCAATCCCGAGAAAAACTGTCAAATTCTCCTGAATTCCACTTCCGTTTGATTTATCAATTTTAATTCCCTTCTCAGTTTGTACTCCGAGTCCCGAAATAGAGTTACATACCTTCAATGCCATTACCATCAGCTGTCCACCCGTTTTCAAAAAGTCAATCCATTCCTCATGTAATCCAAATGGCGCGCTCCGGGTCCTGACTTAATTTATTATTTTCCTACCCGATTCGAACCATATTTATATTTTAACAGAACAGCTTATTTTCACGTTTTCTCGTAATGATAGTTTTTGGAGTACTTCAATTTTCGGCCTTTCTTGAGGAACTGAAGCCCGGGGAACAATCACACTTTCATCTTTTTTCGGAAACGTAATAACATCTGCGGGAAAATTTGCCCAATAAATATTCAGCTGGAGTTTAAGCAATCAAACACATTTTTTCCTTGTGTCCTTCCTTATTATTAAATTTTTTTTTGGCCTGCCGACGCAAAACTTTAGGAACCCCTGCATTAAGACATGCTTGCGGTTCTCAAAGTTTGAGAGATTCTGTGGTTTTACTATGACATTCATTGACGACAATGAACCACAGTTACAAAATTATCAAAATTCCTCAGAGAATATTTTTGTAACAAATTGTACGTACCGACCATCG
The DNA here is from genome assembly GCA_035578155.1 of Brachynemurus nebulosus. NCBI lineage: Eukaryota > Metazoa > Arthropoda > Insecta > Neuroptera > Myrmeleontidae > Brachynemurus > Brachynemurus nebulosus. The sequence goes on from JAPWDM010000003.1 coordinate 71,973,600, forward strand.
TCCATATAGGCACACTGTTTAAACATTAAAGTGAGACAGATTTATATGACACAGTAATATGTACCTTGAAGAATTCACATTCCATTGGAGGAACACCAACTGAATTGACTGAATAACCAACGAGGAGGAGACTGGAGACTACGGAGTACCGCGCAGGCAACCACCCGCTCGCACCACACGATGTTTTCTGTATGAATTAATTTTAAAAGTACCTTTGGAAATATGTAATCTGTTTTTTTGGATATTCGTTTTTTTCTTTCATTGTTGGCCGTCTTTTTCAGCAATATAATTCTCTCGTTCTATTGTAATTTGGCTATTTATTATCTTTAATTGAATATTATAATAAAATTAAATTCTTTCGTATTCCGGGAAATTATTCAGTGGGGAGTTATGAATTTTTGGTCGAATTTTCTCCGAAAAATTAGACTTATACAACCTATACGATAAGAATGGCGAGAGGCGAGAGTAGGGGCGCTATCCGCTTTCGGACCCGTAGAACACGATTCTGTAGAAAAAAATGTCTGATATATATATATATATATATATATATATATATATATATATATATATATATATTTTCCCGCTACCTTTTGACTTGTGTAGCCCCCCCCCCCCTATGGTAGTTAAAAGCTGAAATTCCTAGAGACTCTCTAAGGAAACTTAGAGGGCTGAAGTTTTGTACGTGTATTGAGTTAGTATCCAGATAGTGCCTTTTAGGGATTCCACAATACTTTTCCCACACTTCTCCCATTTTTACACCGGAATTCAATGATACTGTTAAATGTGTTTTAAATGCATTATTTTTATTCTAATACAAGTAGGCGTATAGTGATTTTAAAAATTAAAAAAAAAATGAACTTACTTTTATAACAAATGCAATACATAAATATTAAGTAATTTAAAAATGTTATTAAAGTCACTGTTAATTTATAAAGTAGGAATTTTGGATTTTTATTTATAAAATAGAAATTTTTGATTTTTTTGGAAAGAAAAAATATCTTCATAAAGGTCCTTTTTTAATATTTAAAAATAAAACACAAAGGAAATTGGCGGATAAGCATGGGTAGGAATGCCCTCGTACGAATTGTGTTGGCTTTTTTCCTGCTAACTGCTATTGGCACAAAATTGAAATTTACTGAGATTCAGCTCTTAAAAACTTAAAATATTTTTTTTAAGCCCCGATCAGCCGCACACTCATCATCAGTTTTGAAACCACCAAAATGACAAATCGCTTGTAGACTTTCAATCACATTTCGCTTGTAGATATTCAATACCGAAGATGAAGGGAGAAATTCGACTTCCGTGATGGGGTCCCGCTTCTCACGGCGTTTTTTATGTGCCGAACAACTTCGTGCAAGTTCGGCACATAATAAGATTGGACTGTGTAGAATGAATAATTATTGAGTTTTACATCCATATTGAATAAACGCAAGAGGTATTGGTTGTGTATTGTATGTATTTAATGTACCTGTGAACTCTATAGTTCGATTAAACGATTAAGACTTGTAACAGTACTGCTATCTAGCGATGTATATAAGTATTTCAAAGTAACTGGTATTGTTCAAAGTACATAACTGGTATTGGGGACGCAAACCCCGAGTAAGCAGTGAATAGTAATGACGAACAGAAAAAGGAAGTTTGAAATGGCGAATTGATAATGAGTTAAGTTAGAAACTGTTTTGGAAAATTAACAAAAAATTTATATTAAAAAAATATTTAAAAATAAAATAATATAAAAAATAATCAACCAATATATTTGAAATTATAAAAACAAAAGGAAAACCTATAAATAAAATATTATCATTACTTAAATCAAAAGAAAACAAAATTAATAAAATACATGTGCTTTCGTGTTTAACCTACAAGAGAATATTATATTTTTTTTTTTTAAATATTCCCTGTGTTTCATTTATCTACCTTGGAACCATAAAATCTACATCAAGAAAATCTTCCAGTTACGATAAACTCATTAGAAATAACTTTTGTGATATAATAAATACGTTGTCTTTGTAATTTTGTGTTTCTATAATAAAAAAAATCGTAGTTAATATTTTTTAAACCTTTATTTATTTCTAATTTTTATTATATACATAATTAACCCTAGAACGACAAACTTATTTTTTCTACTCTTAAACTACAAACTGGGGTATATATTTACCCCACGGGATTTTTGGTCGTAAAATCGATCTGACAGCAGCAATTTCACTTAAAAGAACGCGAATTTGTTCGTTTTTTCATGCTGAAGAGAATGGTGAAGAGTAAATTCAATTTAATCAAAGCTTAGTCGGTGAAAAATCTATTTAAATAGCTAAAAGTGTTCAAAAACGCTCAAATTGTCATTTAATAAACAAAAATTGATAACTATTTTTCTAATGAACCGATTTTCAGATTTCAGACGGTATTTTAAAGAGGACACAAGGGACTTCAAGCATATAAATGACATCATGATGTTTTGCCAAAAAAGTCGATTTATTTTGGATTTTGAAAATTAAAAAAATTGGGAATTTGATATGTGGAAAAATCAAACAAAAATGCATGAAATTTTAGTTTTTAAGAATATATTTCATTTTTTTTCATACAAAATGTAAAAAAAAGGAGAATTTAACTTATTCAAAGGCACTACAATCGCTGCAATATATATTTCCATGATTCTCGCAGGTCGGTCGCTTGCACTTCGTGCAATATATTCGCGTTTTGCGGTCTTCCTCGAGGACACAAGCAGCATCGGGCTGGCTATATCTAATGTTTTGTTGCAAAATAAGGTCATTATAAGTGAATCCAAATTATTTTAGCAAGAAAAATAAAAATAACTTACCTAAACAAAACACTGACGTAAACTACAAACTGGCGTACATATCAACCCCATACTAGCTTCACGTTTTCCCTTCGTCGCAGTAGACAAGAAACCGCAGGGTTTCCCGACCTCACTCTACTGTTAGAACCTTGAACTAAATTATGGTATAGGTGTTCAGTCGATAATGTTACTGACTAATTTAAAAACGTAGTTTAAAGTTTACCTGGGGTAGATTTCTACCCCAGTTTGTCGTTCTAGGGTTAACTTTAATAAAAACAAGTCGTCAAGTGCAAGTTGTACTTGCGCTAACAGTGTTCCGTACAATCAGTTGTTTCTAGGAATTTTTTATAACGGGATGTGAAGGTGGATAAAATATTTTTCCTAATAAATAAATTTTATTCCTAAAGTATAACCCATTTTTAGATTTCAGAACGATCGTGTTCGTATGTGTCACATCGTGAACGTATGTGTCCGGACTGTTATATTTTAAGAAGTTTTAGTTATGACCACTGATGGTGAGGGACATTACTTAGTGCGTGTCAAACACGCACTTGACGAATTTTTCTTTATTCATTTGCAGTAATTATAATTATCAATTGTGCATAAATACAAAAGAAAGGTATTCAGTTAATTCGGAAAGTAGATTTAAATAGAAATTCTAATGTGTATTTGAGTTATTTAAGTTGATTTAATGTTTTCAAGTTGCATGCTATATTTTTTGAAATTCTGTTTACAGTAAAACATAGGTACACGTTTACAAAATTAACTATTACTAATCCTTCGTGGCCGGAATATTTGCACGCTTAATTTAAAAAATACGATTCTTCCTAGTAATGGCTAGCAACCAAGGGATCCGGATTCGAATCCCAGCCAATCCAGTTTGATAATTTTTCTAACACTATATGAATTTTAATTAACGATTCTTTAAGGTGGTTCACCAAAAATAACCGCAGCGATGTATGAATAAAAATGAAAGAGTCCTATATTCCATTTCGGGATCAAAAAAGCAACTTAGTCTCATTTTAGTTTTTATCGATCTCACAAGAGACATTATTAGAGACCTGTTCTAGGAGAAATTATGGATATTGCGGTTAAAACGATTTCAAACAGAGCTGGAGTATAAAATATTTTGAACTGGTGATATAATTTTTATTGCTGTGCATGCGCAAATGTAAAATATATTAACGCTGAGCGTATGTATAGAACTATAAAAAGAAAAAGCTTTTAATTTTTTGCAACGTTAAAGAGTGTCTACTGGCTTTTTTCAAAAGCACAGTGGAACACGTCATTTAAGCAGATAATACAGATAGATAGCTCACATGCCACAGTTAGGACCGACCTAATTCCTTCAAATAATATAAATTTTTTTATTATTAATCACTTTCAAGTTAATGTAAGTTTCTAACTTATTGTGCAAAGTTATCTCTATTACAACAAATTCATAACGTAGTTTCGTCATTACTAAAAATCCGGTGATATTTTGCAAAAAAAAAGTTATAGTAACTTTTTTTTTTATACGGGCCCGGTTCTATAAAAACCAGCAATAAATGTTACTTAATGGTTCAATAAAATTTGGTGAATGGGAATAAACCCTTATATGTGTATTCACTATTATTATATCATTTTATAAGCTTTTATAAAAATGTTACATCTACCGTATCTTTTTACCATGCTATACAACGTTGAATCCACAGAACACTATAGAAGCAGTGAACACATAAAAATCTGTCGTTCGTAAGTAAGGTGCAATGTTGTGCAATTTACACCGCTTTTGATTTAGTCTGCTACTGTTCGTCACATCGTTCTTATGTCATTGTTTTTTTTTAATCAACTTGTGAAATTTAAACAAAAAAAAAAAATTCACTGTTGAGAGATTTACTTTGTGAAACTCCATTTTAAATATTGAAAAATATTTAAAGTTCGATTACTTTGTCTATTTCACGAATTAAAAGTTATTTTTACTGAACGCGTTTTCAACCTATCGGTCATCCTCAGAGTAGAAAGATGAAAATAATTAATGGGAATTTATAAGTAAGAAAGATATATAGGAGGGGTGTAATATTATTGAATTGGGAAAACCCATAAAATTTTTTTTCTGGGTTTTCCCAATTTTATGGGTTTTCCCAATTCAATAATATTACACCCCTCCTATATATCTTTCTTACCTATAAATTCCCATTAATTATTTTCATCTTTTTACTCTGAAGATGACCGAAAGGTTGAAAACGCGTTCAGTAAAAATAACTTTTAATTCGTGAAATAGACAAAGTAATCGAACTTTAAATATTTTTCAATATTTAAAAAAAAAAAAATATGAAGTATGTCGTATTTAAGTGCAAAAATTCTATTGAATAAAAAAATTCTCAAAATAAAGGGATATCTTTCTTAAAATAAAAAATTTGGAGAGACAGGTCTACCCACACTGTCAACTTCCCATTGGATGCCCTTAAAGAGTATTGCACATGAATAACTTTTTTTTTTTAATTCAGGGGACTCGTCCCCTGGGCCCTCGATAGAGGCTTTGCCTCTTACACCACACCGGCGGCTTCGCCTTCTGTATCAAATAAATGATAAATAATGACTTTGAAATGTGGAGATATGTCCAAATTAGCGATTCGTAAAATCGGAACCACTACAATAATTTCCAATGGGAAATTAATAAATATATTTTTAATTGTTGGTTGTTAATCACATAGGTCTGCCATGATAGTATATACTATATATATGCAAGGTGCGCAGTCATATATCACCATATTGCACAAACACATTCACATGTTTGTGTAGATACAAATGATGTGTTTTGTTGTATGTATCATAATCGTTTGGTGGGGGGTAGCGGTGTCCACGTCATTTGCTGGCGACAGCGGTCATGGTAGTTATGAAATAGGAAATTGGTATCTTGTATATCTATGGTTGAATCTCAACTCGAATCCAGTTTTACATACGTATACGATATTCATTCGAGATATTCCAAGCATTCTCTTTTTTTTGATGAGTCATTAAAAATAAAACAATAAATTGTTCTCATCCCTCTCAGCCCGCCGCGCATCTCCAATATTCCTTTAACATTTTTATTAACATATAAAATTTTTTGTGTGGATAGACCGTTAAAAAATATGAATTTAGGGTACGCATTATAATATTTTTATTTTCCCAAACAAGTTTCTCAAACATACAATAATAAATACAAATCGATAATTTGATATGACAGGGATCGTTCGTAAACTTGACAAAAAAGGGACTGTGTTCGGTTTTTTAACGAGCCGAACTTTTATGAATGTATTAAGGAAGTTTGCGGAGAGGATATATATATGTATGTATATAATGTAGCTATATGTAAACTTTTCTGTGTGTTTCGACAAACTATATACGGTATAAAAGTTTCAAAGTATATATTTTATTTAAGCCGAGAAAAATTTATTTTTTAAATTATGTAATAAAATAAAGTCCTATGAATTAAGTTATTGGGAATAAAAAATGGAAGTACTGTAGTTAAAATTGTAATTGGAAACATCGTAATACATTTTGGTAGGATAATTTCATTTCTGACATAAATACTATAATTAGAAGCTTTAACGTAATAGCATAGGCATTTAAGGTACCATGACAGTGTGATTCTGCCGAAAAATAGTCAATTTTCACAATTTTTTTTCGAATGGATAGGATGGGGGAACGGGGATGAATTGTTTTTTACGATTAATACCACTATTTGACAATACAAAATATTTTTTTTTAAATTTATTTTTTATAATTATTATAATTTTTGGAAAAAAGTGTCTTTAAAAATGGCCGAAGTTCGGTGCCCACGAATGCGAACGCAGTTTTTATCTGAAAAAAAAAAAGAAATCAAATGGATTATCAATCTGTAGGTACGCCACTATGTTCCTATGGGAGCTTTTTTTCTTTTGAAATCTTCCTATTTTTTCACACGAAAAACTGTAAAAAATGTTGTATTTTTTACTTAAGGCGCCGCCATCTTTTCAAATTTCAAAGAAGCTGTACTTACGGATTGATAATCTATCTGATTTTTTTTTTTTCAGATAAAAACTGCGGCCGCAATAGTGGGCACCGAATTTCGCCCTTTTTTAAAGACAGTTTTTTCAAAAAATTATAATAATTATAGGTAAAAAATAAATAAAAATAAATAAAAAAAATATTTTTATATTGTTAGATAGTGGTATTAATCGTAAAAAAAATTCATTCCCATTCCCCCATCCTATCGATCTGAACAAAAATTGTAAAAATTGACTATTTTTCGGCAGAATCACATTGTGATGGTACCTTAAACAAGGAAAATCAAATTTTTAGGTGAAATTGGCTATTTTGATGAAAAAGTCGTGCTTACACAAATAGTATTCCATACAGTAAATTGTTTTTAAACAAGAATTTAAAATTAAAAATTTTAACAATACTGTTCCTTACAGCGTGAAAAATGTTTTTTGTTGAAAACTTATATCTTTTAAAACCAGCGGCTCAGCTGTGATAAGGAAATAAACAATTGGTCGCGTTAGAATTTTTTGATTTTGATGAAGAAGGTTTAACTGATACATCAAATTATATTGTTGAATTACAGAAGCAAAATTAAATTTTTCCTCTGTGCTAAATTCCAATTTCCAACGTTGAATAGTGCCTGTGACGGACCGACGGATGGACACCGAATTGATTCCATAAGTGTGTCGTTTCGGGAATTTTTGTACTACACACTAAAAATGAAAAGCCTACTCTCAACTTTTCCAAGTATTACTGTCTTATTAGCTATATATTATATTTCGGTGTAATGATAAATTTAACGACAAAAAATAAATATTTAACTTGATGACGTCGTCAAGTGTATTCAAACAAAATTAAAGCTGTAAAGAACGTAAACTTTTAGGGACATGAAATTTGAACCAATTTGTAGATTGTTTGATGGCGTTCTTTTGATTTTTGTAAAGATCCGATGTTTACTTCCAACAAAAATTAGGTTTCATAAGTAAGCTACACCTTTCGTAAAAATTTTAACACTTGGATAGCGAAAATGAAAAACATCCAAAGTAATCGATTTGCACAATTTTAAATAATAAATCAGATAATATTAATGATAGAATTTGGTGGCTTTCTTTCGATTTTTGACAAAATTCCGATATTTCTTTCCACTTTTACACCATAACGTACTGGAATGTCCAAAAAGTTAAACATGGCGTAAGTATTTATAAAAATTGTGCCAGTTATATAAAAAATAATTTTAAAACTACGTTACAAATTAAATGTTAGTCTATTTCATCACGTTTGATTAAGTCCATTCTGAAAATTTGAACGTAACCAGGAAGTTCTCATATTCATAATTATTTTAACGACTGTCATAAAACGATTATTAATGAATATAAAAGAAAATTGTATGAAAAATTTATTTTTTTTCCTTCACAAAAATTTTCTAAATATCATAATATAAACATACATCACAAACTTACAGATGTAACGATAGCAAAAAAATTTCTGGTATCTAAAAATAAAAGTAATTAGACTTGTGGCCGTTGAACTCCCCACGACAACAGGCCGAACTCAACAATCTCTGCAGTGAACTGAACACAGTGAAACAATAAGTGATTAAACAATAAATTGGCAATGTCTTATTTAAACACTTTTGATATTATCTTCATTCAATAATGTTACAATTACAAATTTAGAACAACTATATCGTCTTCAGTGTGCAGACACAGGTCCGTATTTAGCACTCGACTATGTAGTGCTCGAAAGTGTTAAAAAAAAGCCAATACAGGTGATCGTTTCGGTTCAATAGCTTTCAAGGAACTCGCACACTACGCAAATGGATATTGTTTTCTAAGAAATTCACTTGAAACAACAGAAAAAATTTATTTTATTATTACAGTAAGCGACTAATCTCGCGTATTGTTTTCATTTATTTAAAAAACAAAAGCACATTTAAAAAAAAATAACCAAGACAAATGAACTGCGTGTGAGAAGGAGATACCGTAGATTGGGATGAATAGGCACGAATTCAGACTTCACACCGTATTTTTTTGTATTTATTTTATGAGTACCTAATCTTTGATATGTTAAAAATGTATGCGAGGATGGTCACTTTATCACAGTATCCAAAAAATTTTGAAATTATCGGTGGTTTTTGAAAAAATAACAAAAATCATATAATTTCTTCTCTATGAAAAATTGGGGTCAAAAGAGATGATAAAAGGGTGAATGGAGACAACCCGTAGGGCCGACCAAAATTGAAATTTAAATATAACATAATTTCGAATTTTTTGTATTTATTCATTCAAAAAAGAAATAATATTTGATGATTTTCTGTAGAAATAAACGTAGAATCTAAAATAAAGTTTATAAAGCATAGAAATGCTGTGCTGAATGTGCTTATAAAAATATCGAGTGACTTGATAACCTTGAAAGTGCTCTCTTTTATGTTCCAATACATGCTTCATCCGTCCCTAATCACCCCACATTCGTCCCTTTATACTTTGATACAACGTCCCTATTAACCTATACAGTGTCCCTATTCACACCTTTTCCGTCCCTATTAATTTCCAACCTAGCCCTCATTATTTCCGCTTAAAAAAATAAATACAACTAAAAGTCTGCAGTCTTCTTTCTTTAGATATGTTCGAAAATAATTAAACTTTCGATTAAACAACAATTTATTCATAAGAGCACCGAAATGAATAATTTTAAGATAAAGTTTTAAGGAACAAAAAATAGCACTATTTGAAGACGTCAATCTAAACTAAATTTTTAATATTTTTTATTCAACTTCAAGCTTAGTTACTATTGTTACCCGAAAGAATAATGATTATACTATAATTTAAGTTTCGTTCCGATTCATCCCTCCCTACGGTAAGAAATGTAATTGTATTATAATACAAGACGGTATACATTGTTGACGTATATGGTTGGCAGAAATGTTTAATTGAAGACGACATAATGAAACACCTACCTTAATTAATATAGAGAACTTGAAGTTGAAAGAACGCGTAGCAGCTATAGTAAGCAGCCCAGCCAACAGACAACATATCATATGTTGTAATTAAAAAATTAAATTTTATTTATCTTCAACGTCTGTTAGTTTTTTTTTTAAAAAGTATTTTTATTTACTTTCTATCTAAAATGCCAGAAAACATAGGTACTGGTGTGTGGTGTTTGAATATTCAATTAACAAATATGAGAAGACTTTTCAAAATATTTCAACACGTTTTTAGCTACACGTATCAATCAAAAGTATATAAGCGATTGTTCAGTTTAATTACTGTTAATTGTAAATTTTTGTATAGCTACTAAAAATGTTTTAGTTGGTTTAACATTTTTATTGCTGCAACAAAATAGTATTCAGCAAAAGCGAAATGTAAATTATATGAGCAATAACGATAGGGTTTTACGTCGGTTTTTTGATACTTTTTGTACATAAGTATTACTGTATAATTATGTTACATTACGCTACCTTGTTTTGACAAGGTTCTAACTAACATTTTTTTGGAATTGAGGTTATGCGGAAAATGAGTTTCCCTTATTAAGGAGAATTCATTTCTCGCATAACCTCAATTCCAATAGAAATGTTAGTTAGAACCTTGTTAAAGCAAGGTAGTGATTAAGACCCAATATCACTTTGTGGTCCAAATTCACACTCAAGTTTCAAAAGAAATAAAAGGAAAGGGCTGTCAAAATGATGTTGAGGTTCTTTTTACCATTTTTAAGCCCCTTTTGTAAAATACTGAGCTGCAAAATGAGGTAATTTTTTTAGTAATTGGAAATTCGCTATGTTACGCAGGCTGTTGCGATAAGGATATTTTTAAATTTTACCAGCCTCTGATGATAAAATTAGTTATGTTCTTAACTAAATGACTGCTGAATTTTCGATATAGTGATGAGCAAATGCAAGACCAAGACCAAGACTTGGCAGTCTTGGTCTTGATCTTGCATTCAAAATCTTGGTCTTGGTCTTGCTAGAGCAGTTTGAGTCTCGGTCTTGCAAAATGCAGTCTTGGTCTTGGTCTTGCTCACTTAAGTCTTAGTATTGGTCTTGCAGCCATACTTATAGTCTTGGTCTTGGTCTTGCTCTTGGTATACATAGTCTTGGTCTTGGTCTTGCAAAAAATGCAAGACCAAGACAAGACTGCAAGATCAAGACTAATTTTGCTCATCACTATTTCGATAGCGTGAAATTATTCTACATGATTCTTAAATTTTAGTTTCTTGGGATTAATTGTTTTAACTAAACACTATTACACCATTAATTCTTTGGAATATGGTAGCTTAAAAACTTTTAAACTCCTTGCAAACAAAATTGAGATACTTATGAAAACTATGCGGCAAAGTTTATTTGTACATATTATTTTGCTTTTATTGCTCTATGTTCTATTGAGCAATGAACAACCAATTAAACCATACCAGACAAAAAGTAATTTTACCGATACTCTCAACTGGACATTTCAAGAACTTCATGGGTCAGTTACAAATAATAATATGAACAAGATACTGATTAGATTTATTAATATGGTAATTCAAAAGTCTTCGTTCTTTTAACTACGATGACGAACGGGTCCCATATAAAAATATTTTATTAACTAAAGTAAGACAAACTACTACAGAGAGATATGTGTAAGATAGTGAGAGTGAATACGCAGGCTGCTTACTCTTGACACCTACGCATAAAAATGTCTACACTCAATTCAATTTAGTAGGTCCGCGACTACAATATCGCGGTACCATGTACATCTTCACAGTACAATGATACAATGTTAAGATTTTACTTCTTTGGACAGAGGATGTAACAGGAGCACCCACGCACCCGTTCAAATCCGACATTAATACTTAAATACTTTTGCTGAAGTTTGTTTGGATTTATCATCTCTTTTCATCAATGCAATTATTCATTTATTTAATTTTATTTTAAAAATTTTTAATGAAGTTGTACAAAGATGGCCCCTTTATTATATTATTTTTAATATTAGGAAAACGTTTCAGGTTAAAATTTTTGCCAGACAATATGCCGAACATTTGAAGGATTATAAACAATATCAGATTTTCAAGGGGATTAAGGAAACCCCCAGGATTAAGGGGTGACAGTGGTATTAACCGCTGCTCCGCGAAAGTATCTCACTAGTCCGTAGACTAACTCTAGGCTAAAAATTAGTTTTCGGCCGTAAAAAAAGCAATTACTGGAGTTTAGCTTTTTTTATTTACGGCACACGACAAACACAATATGGTACAGCTATTTTCTTCGAAAAAGGAAAATGGCGGGGTTACCTTGGTGGGAACATATAGTCGACCAAATGGTCGGGAAACGACATTTCATATTACACAACTAAATGTTATTCCAACTAATGAAGAAAATGATTTCAGGATACAATAATTCTATTTAAGATTAAAGAAAGGCTTTAAATATTTCTTTAATCCCTAACATAGTGCCGATATTTATTTGAATTACATAGTAGACTAAGTGGTCGGAAAACGAATTTCTTATTACACGAACAAATGTTACTGCAACGGTTTAAATATTTTTCTAATGTTTAAGAAAGTGTCAATATTCACCTGAATTAGATGGTTGACCAGGTGGTCGAAATAAGACATTTCTTATTGGAGGCCTTAATATTGGTCTAGAATATATAAAATGAATAAACGAGAATGGTTTAAAGATCATAAAAAACGATCTAACGATATAAAATTTAAATTCTTAAATTCAGTAAACATTCAACGAAGTATCTATACTATATACAGGCAAAAAAATAAAAATCTTTAACGTGCTTCTGACCTTGGCCTTAGTCAATAAACCAGTAGATCAATCGATTGCAAATCAAACTGAATAAATACAAAAAGCAAGAAAAAACGTTCATACAAACTACAAAGTGTCTAATTGAAATTCAATTATTGATTTACCAAAATGATTTATAAGTTGTTTATTGACAAACAACAGAATTTGTATTTCCTCCCGTCGTCAATGACAGACAGACACACATAGACAACAAACAGACAAAGATAACAATAATCATATCATTACAATAATTACAATTAAGAAATACCACTACTGTGACTCAAACAAAAAACGTGGAATTTATATGATGTGTGTATTACAGTAAAACTCTGTTAAAACATGCTTAAAGCTTTAAACATAGTACTTTACTAGTTGTTATTTACACTAAGAACAATTAAAATTGACATAGTGTTTGAAAAAATGATCAAACTGGATCGGCTGGGACTCGAACTCGGATCTCTTGGTTGCTAGCCAAGCACCTTACCAATTAGGTCACTGACCGCTTGTTCGAGTGCCATTCCAATCCGATAATCAATCAAACACAACCTCTGTTTAATGCGAGACGCAATTTATATATATAAAAAAAACTAAGGACAATGGTTGGAGCGCTGGAACTTATTAACGTTTTTTTGTTCGACATTTTTGGAAATAACCTAGATATTGTTACTTCTATATCATGGTAATTACGATCGTTAGAGTGCCCGCCATTTGGGAACTTGTGGAGTGACACGCTCTAATAAAAGACTTGTGCAACCGCCATTTATATATATATATATATATATATATATATATATATATATATATATATATATATATATATATATATATATATATATATATATATATTGAAACAAGAAAAAAGTCTATTGTGAAACTTCAAAAATATAAATCAATTACTTTCTTGTTAAAAAAATTCCCGCAATTGTTTTTATTTTCGACAGTCTAAAGGTATTTTCTCCCTTTAATTACAAAATATACGTAGGTCACGGTATAAGTCTTGTCGTACTGCACTTAAACATAACGCGGCGTCGATTTGTTTACTTTATTATCAAGTACCCTCTTTGTATTGCCTAAATGCAAAATATAAACTATTAGCTATTAACACAATTTAATCGGTTACTTTTTAAACAGGTTGCTATATAGAGTCGTTTCCAATTATCGGTTATCGCGCTATTATTTTCTACAACTTTCGTCGCGGACTATCGGCTAAACAGTGTGAAGAAGAAATGAAGCAGGTATTTGGAAAGTATTGTCCGTCCTTAAGAACCGCAGAGAGATGTTTCTTAAATTTTAAGCGTGAGTTATTTAATTTAGGAGACGATCCTCGTTCAAGCCGGCCGACAGAAGTCATAACTGAAAAAAAAAAACATTGAACTTGTGAGAGAAGCTATTACTAAAGATAGACGAATCACTTATAAACAATTAGTAGAAACTCTGAAGATTTCCGAAAGAAGTATTGGAAGAATTATATCAAACTATTTAAATGTTAGAAAACTTTGGATAACCCTATCGATACCCCACAAGTTGACCGACGCACAACGGGAGGCACGAGTAATTTGGTGCAAAAAAATGTGCTAACTCAACAGACTTTTCAAGAATCTGGAATCTAAGTATTGGACCATCCACCTTATAGTCCGTTTGCAAAATCACAACTAAGAAGACATAAGTTTGCTTTGGAGGAGGAGTTAATCGCAGCTTGGGAAACAATATGTGACTCCATTGAGAAAGAAAAATGGGAGTATTGGTTTGATGAGTCGTTCTTGCGTATGGGAAAGTGTATTGAGTGCGGTGGAAAATATTTTGAGAAACAATAAATAGTTTTGTCATACGACAAGACTTATACCGTGACCTATGTATAATCTAAGTCGCTGACATCCAAGATATGAAGTTACCCTTTTGTAGGACAGTTTTACTATAATATAAAGAGTAATTTGGTTTGTAAAACGAACGGAATTATATACAAACGTGTAGGTACGGCATGTTTTTTTGATGTATACGTATAAAAATAATGTTCATTCATTTATATTGAATTTGATTATCATAAAACAATAAGCCAAATTTAATTAATTCATAAATTTTTATTTAAAAGTATCAATTATAATAATTTAAACATTTAAAAAGTGGGTACTCAATTCAAAATTAAGTTTTTTTTTTCTTTTATTCTTTCGGATTATATTACAATGATTGAATAAGAAAGCAATAATAAAAAAATCTCAATTTATTTAAAATATGTTTGTTCAATATCTTATTTAAAGTTGACGTAAGTTCCATTAATGTTGACATTTTTTTTTCTTCTCAACAATAAAAAAGTAATTTTTATTTATTAAATGCGATTAAAATATTTTAAAGAATTTTTATAAATTAATGTAATGTTTCAACATTTTTGCATTTTTTAAAAATCTGACAAGACGCGTGCGTGATTTACATAGAAATCGTGTTGTTTTTAGGTTATGTGTAGGATTCTGAATCAATAAAATCGATAAAATTCCATTGAGGTTACTATAAAATATGGTTTAAAAATTTAAACTTACCTTATTTGATAGTAATTAAATACATAACATTCAAAAATTTTTCTTTTATTTTTTAAATACGGATTACATTTGAGCATGCGTTTTTAACGGACATAAAACCGGATGTGCGCCAATTTTAAATGACTTCTTCAATTTGTTTTTATCCTTTGATGACCTACAATTCTAAAACCTTGCATCATTTATTCTATATAAAAACAATTTATACAAAATTGGTGATGTCGTTCAACGTGGTGTATGAGTTAGCACGGTTTCCCTTGACGTTTTATGACGTCAACGAACGTCAAGGTGTTAATATTATTGGCGATGCTGGAGTCTGACTGAAGATGATCGATCGATCTACTTGATATCTCAAGGAAGCTTTTTTTGCAAAAATTTAGCGCGTACTTTTTATTATGAATTCCTAAAAGTATTCATAATAAATCTAACAGCAAATTGTAAATTTTTTCAAAATCTTTAAATTTTAAAAATAAATTAGCTCAACGACAGATGTCTTATATAAAATAATTAATTCAATTATGCCTCATACATAAATTAACAATATAATTAAAAATTCGTATAAAAAAAAATTATGAAAATAAATTTAATTTATTCAAAAACTGATCATTTAATTTTATTATTTATATTCAATACTCAAAACAATATAAAAACAATAATTAATCAAATACATAAAAATTTTATTAATTAATAATCCGTGGTCCAGTCGGTCGTTAATAAAATTGTCATAAAAAATTTGTTTAATTTGGTTTTATCGATATTTTTCTAGTTGGGTTTTAAACCAATTAAATATGTTTGTATGTTTTATTATTGTATTTGACATCAATCAGAGAGACGGATGAATTAATTACGTATTTTTATTTCTTTTCAATTAGATTTTAGTGAAAATAAATTTATTTTAATCAATAAAAAGTTTGACATTAATATATTTATTAAATAATCCAATCAATAGTAAGTGGTAATTTATTTAATAAAAAGGTGCACTTCAAGTGCTACCTTCTATATACTTCCATGCCACCCAATCCCATAGTTAAGATCTTCTTAATGTGAAAATTTAATTGATTTTATCTTTTAGATTTGATGATGCGATAAAAGCACAGATGAGACAGATCAAGCCTACATACAAAAAAGTGTGATCCGAAAATTGCAGTAAGTAGCAATTTATACTGCTTACTGATTAATCGTCCATCGGCTCTTCAAGCGTACACATTCGTTGTTAAGTCGTGGCCACAGTGGTGGTTGTTCATTGTTACATCACTAGTAGCAGGTACATGCACATGGTTGTTCTAGTATACGTATGCATTCTCACCTTGGACTAGTGATGAGCAAATGCAAGACCACGACCAAGACTTGGCAGTCTTGGTCTTGGTTTTGTTCTTGCATTAAGAATCTTGGTCTTGGTCTTGCTAGAGCAGTTTGAGTCTTGGTCTTGGTCTTGCAAAATGCAGTCTTGCTATTGGTCTTGGTCTTGGTATTGCAAAAGAATCTTACACTTTCTTGCATTTTTTTATTAGCGAACTTTTTCCTTCTAAAATCAGAATTTTTTCTCTTTACGGTATTAATTATACTTTTAAACTATTATACTTAAATAATTTAGCAAGAGTCTTGCTTTTTTCTTGCTATAGTCTTGGTCTTGCTCACTTGAGTCTTGGTATTGGTCTTGCAGCCATACTTATAGTCTTGGTCTTGGTCTTGCAAAATGCAGTCTTTGCAAAAAATGCAAGACCAAGACAAGACTGCAAGACCAAGACTAATTTTGCTCATCACTACCTTGGACCACCGCTACATACATACAGAGTATTACACACACAAACATTCACTACCTTACACATACCAACACAAACTCTAAATACGTATATAACCTTCCACCTCTCTGCCAAGTCTGATAACGTAAAATTTTGATTACAGTCGGGATGCTAACTATCATAATAGTAATTTGGCCCCTTGGATAAAAGTTATAACACTTAAACTCAATTAGATTATTTGCTGACAATAAAAGTCAAATAAATAAATGTTTTTGAAGAAAATTTGTTGTTCTTAATTCGTTTTTATTTCCATTTATATATCAGATTTTATTAGGGTTGTTGCAAATAAAATGTCAGGTGGTAATTGTCTGCTATCTGCGTTTCCATATCTCGATGACTGGCCTAATATTTTTTGAGTTTTCTTTAGGTAATAAGTCATCCTTATTTATGTATTTCTACTTGTCTTCATCATGAATGAACTGGTTTTGCTAGAATGGAACACGATATAATTTGGTTCTTGTGTCACTAGCTAGGTCGATTAGGTGATTGTACGCCTCCTAATCGATCTTGTTACATTACATAAACAATTAAATTATACTGTCCAGTTTGTCTAACTTGTCCGCAGTATACTTGATGTCATATTCATTCACACAATTTAGAAAGTATTTAAGTAATTTCTTCTTCACCACGTTTCTGTTTGAAAAAATAACTTGAGTATTTATCGAGGACCGGGTTATTTTTGTGATCTCAATTTTCAGCCTGAAATTCTCAAACTGCATCTGAAGCCACGAAAATAACACTTATGGTTCTCGGTAGGTAATATACTATTGAGAAGACCCTGGCACCTATTTTCAGAAGTTACCTATTTTCAGAATAAATTGCTCATAATTAGCTTTGTTTCAATTTGTACCTACCAAAATAATTTGCACCCCCCGGAAAAATGAAAAAAACAAATAAAATAGCGAATCTGAAAAAACATATGCTCCTGGCAGAAAACTTTTTGATTTTCATTAAAAAAAGTTATTTGGACACTTTCCTTTTACGTTTTACCATTCAGAAATCCCAAAATTTTCATTTGCAACCCCCGTAGAAAGTGAGAAAAATGACATTCTCGTGGGTTTGCCCAACTGTCAAATTGATCATAGCTTCTACGCATGTGCGATGGAAAAACCGTACTCTGACACGAGAATTTTTGATATTCATAAAAAAAAAACGTTAACGGCTTGTTTCTTTTGATTTGTGCCATTTAAAACAAAAAAACATATTTTTCATTTGCATCCCTATAGAATTTGTAAACACTAATGGGTCATACACAATCAACAAAATAAGGAATAAGAAATAAGAAATAAGGAATAAGAAGTATGTCATCTAGTGACGTTGCATGGAACTTTAACGTAACTGCCCATAGGTATATGTATTTAGGTATTTTTTCTAAATTTATGAAAAAATAACGTTCGTGATGACTTTTTTTGTCACTAAAGTGAAAAAAATCACGAATTTTGACGTACAAAAGTACCTACATATTTATATCTATTAGCAGTTACGTTAAAGTTCCACTCAACGTCACTAGATGGCATACTTCTTATTCCTTATTTCATTGATTGTGTAGACACCCTAATGTTCCTTATAGTTATGCAACTACCCCGCCAAAATTCAAATGTTTTTGTTCTTTTAATTTGTTTATAATACCAACTTATATTTTTCATATAATAATAATAATATTTATACAGTAAATGTGAATTAAGGTTAATATACTGTTATGATTCTACCCTACTCGACTAAGATTTTATTAAAACAAAAGTGAACCGACAGCGTATCGAGGGCGACACTATAGTGTGCAACCGGCCTATAATTAGTAAAAGCATTTCTGACGTATTTTCTAAAGAATGTAAATTTTCTTTACTATATCTCTACAACACTTTTTTTCTGTATTGTAGCTAATACGTTAATACTTTATGAAGATTTTTTTTTATGTGCAGTAATAATTATGTATAATTTAACATTTAACATAAAATATAAAAAAAAAATTCCTTAATGTAAAGAATAATTAATCTTAAATTTTTTCTTTTTTTCTTTAATAAAAAAAAATTGTAAATGTTAATTTTTCTTTTTTGTAAAAAAGAAAACGACATAAAGTAAATATTCATTTGTTTATATAATAATAAATTTACGACCGTGTGTAACAAAACACAATCATTTTAGATAAAATTTTATATTTTTAATATCTACAAATAACTTAAGTACATAGATACAGTTAAGTCTCCCATAATGCGATTAATTCGTATCGCATTATAGGGATCACAAGAAAAATTAGATTATACTGTGTTATATGGAAGCCACTGCTGCGTTGTACGGAAACCACGTTATATACAGAAACTCAGAATTATCGTTTTTTCGAATCTCGTTTTTTGTTTTTATTTTGTTCTGTGGTTCTTTACAAACACGGTGATATATAAAACATGGCCAAAAAATTCTTTTTTCAAGTAGAAAAATATTTATTTGTGAGCCGCCGCACAGCAAGTTGCTGCTCCTTTGCAGATAACGGTCGCTCCCCCTCGCGATTTGTTCAGTAATATTTAATTTTGGTGTGTACATGAGTTATAGTATGCACTAAGATAATGTTCTTTTATTTGTATGCCTTTGTAGACGTTTTAATAAACAGTGAGTAAACCGCTTCTTTTGTTATTATTCTTGTTTTTTACCGTTTCCCAAAAGTTGTGTTTTCCCGACAAGGAAAATCATATCTCAAGTTCTAGAAAAGATAGAGACTTAATTTTTTTTAAATCTTGTTCATAAACATATTGCGCATAAAGTGGAGTATGCTTTTTCCATTTGAACAGTTGCAACTATTTTTAAACATTTTTTTAAAAATAAAAATTGGGTTTTATATTTTTTAGAAGTTTGGGATTACAATTTTATAGTTAATTTTTAAAATTACCTGAAACCCATACTTAGCTTTATGGAGAGATGGTTTAGGAATAAAATAATGAAAAAATATTTAAAAAATATTCATTACTTTTTGAGATATGGCGTTCCTTTTACATGCTTAAAAACTTATGAAAAAGGGCCTCCTCCCTTCACAGAGAAGAGTAATGAATGTTTCAAAAACAAAATTTTCTATTTGACCTCCCCCACCCATTTTGAAAAAAAATTTCAAAAAGCAAAATAATCATAAATAAAAAAGTTGCTTTTTTATTTGACTCCCTCCTTAAGTGAATCGTGACGCGTTATATCGAATTTCAGAAATAAATCAATTGTATAAAAATCAGATGTATATAAAAACTGCATTCTCAAAGTATCAAGTTGTAATTGATATTTTTATATGTTTAATTAATAAAATTTTATAATAGAAATAGCAACGAATTTGTAGAATTTTACATATTTAAATTTACGTCAAATATTTGCAGTTTAACTATTTTATTTTTAACTGATCAAAAATCTCTATAACGTTGCAAATTTTCTTTTAGCGAATTTCAAGAATGGAATTCAGCTATCACAGCCACTGTCATAACGCGACCTGAGCCCGGGACTATAGTAGAAATTTGTTTTGAGGCCTCTAGAAACCGAAAATAATATTCGCTAAAATTTACATATATGTATAAATATGTGCATGTGTGTGTTTCCGCACGATAACTCTCGAACGAAACGTCCTACTTTTACGAAATTTGATGAAAATATTGGAAGCCCCAAACTGTTGGACGAGTTCGTTAACCAGGCGCGTCCGATGCCCGAAACATGGTTTTTTTGGCAATTTTCGTGAAAAAAATTAGTTTTTTGCCATTTTTTTACACCACTGAGACGAGGAGAAAAAATCACACCAAAAAGGTTTTTAAGCTATTATTCTATGTCAACTTCTAGTATTTAAACGGAAATTCGCTATATGTTATGCAGAATGTTGCGACACGGGTATTTGATGTTATTTTGTAGTTCTGCTAGTACCTCTTTAAAACACATCAAATAATTGCGGCTATAGATATTTTTTTTAAGCAATTTCACTCAGCGTTATGTGGAATTATAAAAACACCGCGTTATAGGAGACTGAACTGTATTTAATACATAAGTACATTACATACTTACTGAGTAAAATGAAGTATGAACAGGCAAGTTTATAAATCAAAATTTATAACTTCCTTATTACTGATTTATAATTTTAATAAAGAAGACAAAAAGAGCAACAAAATATAAATTTTTCTAACTTTCATCTTGTGGGTGTGTCCACGGTAACTCACGTTACCAAGTGAATCAAAATTTAATAGTTTTTGTATTATAACAACACTAAGTTAAAACATTTTTTAATTGGAATTTTTCCTAGTATTAGCATGATGATCTGCTTTTACCATCATTTTTTTTTAAAGCTTTTGGGTTGTCCAAAACTGAAATAATAATTTAAACATTTCGGTAACTCACGTTACAAAAAAGGGACAGTACAAAATTTACTTTGGAGTCAATTGCTTTTTTCTGCTCCCGATTCAAAGTTACAAGAATAATTTTTTTTTATATTCAACCTGTGTGTGTTATATAGAAGATGATAAGTTTGTCAAAATTTTCCTATGCCTGTAGAAGACTTTATTATTAAAATTCCATATCAATGTCGGTAACTCACGTTACGGTAACTCACGTTACATTTTGTCTTCATTGGAAAATGGTCTGAAAACAGTTATATAAAATAATTATTATTTGTATACATTACTCAAATCAATGTATACAGTGTTTAAAAGAATATTTTACAATGTTGAAGCCTTTTTTTATTTAGAAGTAATTTTAGAAAAGAAGTATTTGGATAAACAAATTAAGCGACACATATGAAATACTAGGAAAGTTTTATTATTACTAAATATCAGAATAACAGAACAATTTTATAATACCTGCTATAAACTATAAAATACTAGTCTTAAACAATAGAAGTTTTAAACAGAAGGTGAAAAAGTAGCCTATTTGTTTTAATCCTACAATTTATAGTAGGCTGTCTTATAATACTGGTTAAAACATTTCTAAATTCATAATGGGAAACCCTTACTGTTTTTTACTTCTCTTTAATATTAACTGATCTTTTGAACTTCTAGTACATCCTACCACCTTTCGTTTCAATTTCTGGGTAAGGAAGTACATTTAAAACCTGTTAACACTAACAAAAGTAATGTCATTTTCATCTATTTTGAAAAGTTTGTTATTTTGTCCAGAAACACTCTTCAAACACATAACTTTTGCTCAGGGATGGCATCCACATTACTCTGGCACACATCATTTCTCGAATAAAGAAACAACTAAAGAAATAACTCCTATTTAAGAAACTCCGTAACGTGAGTTACCATTCTGGTAACTCACGTTACATTTTTTAGTTACGTTAAATTTACATTTTTGTTTTTTGTAAAAATATAAAAAAATTAGTTCTGCAATCAATGAGTTATTTGTGAAGAAAATACAAAAAATCATATGTTTAAGTCCAATTTCCTAAAAGTTACAGAAACAAATTAATGTTTTGGTAACTCACGTTACAGTTACTGGGTTGCTAATCTTTCATCCATTTCATAATTTTATGAAATTAGTTTGAATTAAAAGCTTTAGGGTTATAGTTACCTTAGATCCTGTAGATCATTCTTCTTTTATCAAAACTTCTCAACTTTCAACTATAACTATAACATTATTCTTAAAAAGGATACAAAAAAATCAACACACCATTAACAATCAACATAGCCTCCAAACAACTGGCAAAAAAACAAACAAAACACAAGTTCCCTGCAAAAACACAGTGGTGCCCACTTCCTACATCTAATACACAACACAATACCAGTAATATTATAATTTTATCATATTTTTTATTTTTTTATGTTATGGACCTTTTGCCGTGGACAGACCCTTGTGGGTGCAATAAATGGATAATTGACAAATTCAAAACTATTTAAAACTAAGGATACAGATTATTGAAATGAATTAACAGTAAAGGAATCTCCACATTCTCGCCGAGGTTGGACGAGGTTCCTCGTCGAGTTCCTCGCTGAGGTTGGCTTAGCTATATGAATAGCATTAAAACACCAACCGCGAGACACAACGAAATGACCCTCTACATTCTCGTTTCGTCCAACCTCGGCGAGAATGTGGAGACTCCTTAACAATAGTTTCATTAACTTCCGGTTTGAATTCTTTGATGCCTAGATGTATGAAGGAACATCTAATATCATTGTGGTGACTACACTTGAAAAAACGGGCTTCAAAAATAGACGTTCTTTTATGTATTCTTAAATTCTAGACTAGGTGTTCCTAAAGTGCGGCCCGTGAACTTCGAAAATGTGGCCCGCGATGCCTGTTTGTTTGCAATCTTGAATTTGTCAAGATCAATTGGATTCATCTGGTTAGCCTAGTTTAGTATTTAGTTTAGCTGTAATCAGCAATCAACTTAGACTGTTGCGATAATTGAAGGAAACATTTTTCGGAATTTCACATATAATTTTGAAACCACTTTTTACCATTTAAATGTACGACGGTAGATGGCTTGTTATTGAAACCAAAATTATTAATTGTTTTAAATGAATTATAACGACGTTCTGGTCTTTTCAAAGACATACTAACTGCAACATTTTATTATTTATCATTATTTCCAGAGAGAAAAAACAGTTTTTTTAGAAAATTTTCTTCTTTATTCGTTGCGTATGAAACCGTTTATCACTTTCCTTATTATTACATTTTTATTAATTACTTTTAAACTTACAAAAATAATTGAAAATACTTACAATTAGTAACACAAAACATTGTAAATTATCGTTAACTTTAAACTAGACCTTTTTCCTTGATGTTATTCCGAAGATTTTTAAGTAAGTAAGCGGAAAAACGGAAGTTTTTTCCTTGATAAAGTAAAACAATGTCTTTAACGTAGTTGCTTCTAAATAGGTACAAAAGTATATTTCAGCGAAAAAATTTTATCAAAAATTAAATAATGTACATTAATATTCTTCAGTTATTATATTTATCTACCACTGGTTTTTTTGAATTTCCGCGCGCGTATGTTGTAGCAATATAAAAGCATTGTTGAAAAAGCGTTGTAAAATGATGTTTATGATTTTTTCTTTCAAAAACAACATTGTCAATAATTTTTATTTGTTATTAAATATGGTTTTAAAACTTTGTATCTTATATTAAATTTTTATCAAATTTCTTTGATACGTTTTCATTTTATGCAAAAAGAAAACAGAGTTTTCCCATGAAAGCCCCTGTTAAAATTACAAAACTTTGAAATCGATTTTCTCAAAATTGGGGTCGTCAATTTCAATCGGAATAGGCTCGGCAAATTATTGGTACTTGAATTAAATAAATATCTTGAGAAATTTCGTTAAAATCCTTTGAAAAAATCGTTTTACCAACCAACTGCTATTTTAAAGCCTTCGATAAAATCTCTTTGGAAATACACTTTTTCTCAACAACCGTCCCATTTTTTTTACTCTTTCAAATATATTATGTCCAATTAAGATATTTAAATATTATGTATTATATATATGTTAACATGTTAAATTGTACTGATAATGACATAAACAAATCGTGGTAATAATCTATTGCAATAACATCCTGTGTATCCCGCCGCCTAGCCTGCCTGTTAGAGGTCACTACCAGTATTTTAATTGATCAATTACGTGACGTCATTATTATATATTTTAATATTTAATTCCATTTTAAATAACTACGTAAATCCACGTACCGATTGTTTTCGATCAGTTGCAACATAATATGAGAAAGCAATGAAAACAAATGGGTATCAATTTTTTTTCCGGCTTTGCTTCAAAGGAAGTAGGAATGAAGAAATGAAGATTAGGCCTGATTTACATTAACGCTCCGCTCTCACTCCGATATCACTACGCTCCCGATTCGATATAATCTTGTGTTCACATTACAGTGCTGTTATCATGCTGGTACCTATTCGTTCTCCATTCACATTATAATGCCGCTCTGGGTAGGATCCCAGTTCGGTCTCAGTTCGATACAAATATCTTTTCATGACAACCGAATGCAAGCGGAGTGAAGTGGAATAAAAAAAGTGTTTACACTATAGGTACAAGCCATGACAAGTCTGATATCGCTCCGATCAAATATTACCTGAGTGGTATTGATATTGAAGTGGCATTGGAACGGGAGCGAACCGCGACTGATATCGGACCGATATCAGAACGATGATGTGAATACACTCATTGTTTATTGTGTAAGAATATTTTATCGAACCTGGAGCGGAGTGATATCGGAGTGAGAGCGGAGCGTCAATGTAAATCGGGCCTTAATTTCCATCTTTTTTTATTGCGTTAATTCCTCATGTTGAGGTGCGTTTGAAACAATCTGTACGCTTGTTCGTATCTACACTTAAACGTTTAATATCAATTTATCTATCTTTTAAAAACTCATTACCACGATTCTGAGTACTCTAATAATATGTTTGTCAAAATCGCACAAATAACCATTTAAAGTATACTACACAACAAAAATATGGCAACACTTAGTTACAGCCGACTGGATTCGTAGGATTTGTTGTACACGTAGGTATAATAGAGACGAAATTTCAATTTTTTTTTAAAAGGTGTAGTGCAGTGGTTCCTAAACTTCTTTGTCTCGTCGATCCCTTGTCATGATTTTCGATTTTACATAAAAATTGCCTGAAAAATTCACAAATTCAGCAACAATTTCGGAAATATAATTTCTCCTCCAAAATTTACGTCGTAGACCGTTTTTTTTTTTGCTCTCGACGTAAATTAATGTAATGTATACGTCACCCAATCAGGTGGCGACCAAACAAAAAAAGGTCACTAACTTCTCATTGTTACATTTTAGAACAGCTAAGCCAACCTGTACGTCTACTTTGTTGCTATAGACCCCTATTTACATTTCATCGAACCCATTTTTTTTTTTAACGAGGATTCCTTCCTTACAGGTCGGTTGCGATCCATGGGGTCGATATAGACCACTTTAGAAACCACTCCTGTAGACGATACGGTCCTTTTTCGAACAAAACACGGAGCTTCAGTTTCAAAATTAGTAAAAAAAACTTTTTTTTTATTTAAATTTCTTGATCACTAGAACTAAATTTATACCAGCGAGGCGCAGCAAAAAAAAAAAAGATTTTTTTTTTAATTTTGCTGCTCATAAAAAAGGGGTTGAAATCTACCGTGCGTGAATTTTTTTAGGTTTAGCGACCTGGAAAAATTGTAACGCCTCAAACGCGTCCTTATACGATGTAATTAGTAATAAAAAAGCCACGGGCTGTAGACAGCGCGGTTTTGAGTAAAACGCGTTTAAAGTTTCACCTGTTGCATATAGATAACTAAGAAACTTTTCAATATTTCGAATAGAAATTTTTTACAATCCTAAATAACCTTTTAATTTCTGTCAATTCGAAATGTTGAAATTTGATTTAGAAAAATTACCTGAACGCTAAAATTTTGTTGTGGTTGTCTGTATATATGGTTTTCAAAAACGAAAAAAAAAGTGATAAAAGCCGACAGGTTAGGAAAGAGAAGTTTACCAAACTTGGTGAACGGATGAATACTTTTGTATTTTACTGTATATTAATACATAAACACAATATAAATAAAAAATTATAGGTTAATATCAGGGGTAATAGTATATAATTATTGAAATAAATGCGTCGATTTATTGAAAAATCAATGGATTTTCAGTTTTTGAAGTTCAGTTCAACAGTGCAGACTTCAATAATCGTTCTACATAATACTACATCACATATAACTGTGTTATTGCTCGATAAGAATACGAAATGAATATAGAATGGCAGTTACAGGAGTGGTACAGCGAAACATCTGCTACGAAAGTGTTATAACCTTATAACAATGTTAATCGGCGCAACACAGCAGGGCATAGAACTGTAGAAACGTTTAGGGGAAAATCCACTAACGTAAATATTACAACACGACGGGCATTATGAAAATCAATTTTCAATTTCCCGTTTTTTCCGTTATTTATGAAAATTGATTTTGTTGGTATAGTAAGTTATTATATCTACTTGTAGAGAAAACGGGAAATTTACTAAATAATAAATAAATAAATAAATATAAATATTATATTGGAATAAATATAAATATTATATCATACGAGATTCAATTTTCAATAAATTTATTTGGGTCAGGCAAAATAAATTTTAACTCTTTGTCCGCAAGCAAAAATTTTCTCGGCTAGTTGATAAGACACGTGACACATGACATAACGCATGATTTTTATTCCTATTTTTTAAAAAAAACTTGCAACCTTTTTTCTTAAAGCTCGAAATAAATGTTTTAAATGCTCCTTTTGTTAGATTTGTTACTTTTAAAAGTTGGTTCAACGATATTTATTGTCCACAGACCCAGATTTTAATATTTAAATGTAAAATATGGTTGAGCTAATGGCCAAACCACCTTGTCATGTTAGACATATCTTATAAGCGCAAAGGGTTAATATTAATTGATTTGAGCGTTAGTTTATGGTATTCCATATTTGTA
Organism: Brachynemurus nebulosus; assembly: GCA_035578155.1. NCBI lineage: Eukaryota > Metazoa > Arthropoda > Insecta > Neuroptera > Myrmeleontidae > Brachynemurus > Brachynemurus nebulosus. The sequence goes on from JAPWDM010000003.1 coordinate 72,000,887, forward strand.
AATAACAAACAAATACTTTACTTTGCAAAATATCACTTTTATTTTTGAAACTGTGACAATATCATTTCGAACCGTGAGTTCATTTTTAAACAGAATAAAAATTACAATTACTTATAAATTTTCTTTAGTATGGTAAAATATTATTTAAAACTGGGGAAATCAAAACATGGATTTCGGTTTTAACAGCGAAGATGATCAATAATTCGGCGTTGTATCCAAAAATTGATTAAAATTCATTCATGAACTAATCAGTCTTTAATCAAGGCGTATAATGTTTTTCTTCCCAGAAAACCTACCGCTTTCTATGAAAAGAAAGATTCAAAATAATACTGCTTTCGAGAGTAATCATTTTTTAGAAGTGAAAAATTATTATCCTTAAAAATCAAAATTCTTACTCGTGTTTAATTTTGCCAAGTTTGCATTTATCTGTCCTTTTTTATTTTCCCAATTTTATTTTCAAAAGGTCCTTATAGAATGAACGCCTCAAAAAGAATACAATCATACAAATTTTCGTTTAAAATCAAGGCGTGTAACATGTACAAATATACTTGCACACATTCTGGTTGCCCTATATTCCACACTAGCCGTACCCGCGACGTCGTTCGCGCAAAGCATTGTTATAAACTCAATGAGAAGTATGTAAGTGTAATAACTATACAGAACTTGCAAAGAATAATAATTTTTGTGTAATGTATGCACATGCTCAAAATGGTTTTTCTATTTTCCTGTGGTAATGAGGAATTTTCCCGGAGTAAAAAGTATCTTAAATGTTGACCCAAGTAATAGGTTATCACCACACCAAATTTCATCAAAATCCGTCCAATAATCTTTGCGTAATACGTGCACATGCACAAAATGGTTTTTCTATTTTCCCGTGGGAATGAGAAATTTTCTCCGAGTAAAAAGTATCTTAAATGTTGCCCTAGGTAATAAGTTATCACTACACCAAATTTTATTAAAATCCGTCCAATAGTTTTTGCCTAATGTGTGCACATGCTCAAAATGGTTTTTCCATTTTCCCGTGGGAATGAGAAATTTTCCCGGAGTAAAAAGTATTTTGGATGTTGATCCAGGTAATAAATTATCATCACAGTAAATTTCATTAAAATCCGTCCAATAGTTTTTGCGTAATGCGTGAACAGACAGACAGACAAAAATTCTAAAAATCGCTGTTTTGGTATCTACATCGATAACTATTTACAGTACCAGTACAATTTTCAAAAAATATTCCATGTACAGAAATGGTCTTGTTACAATTTTATTATATGTATAGATTATTTTTGAATACAATATAGTTAATTGGTTAATATTGATTAGTTGTCAAAACTTATTGTATTGGTAAAAACTAAAATTGTAACTAGAGTATTTACTAAAGTTGTCTACGTTGCAGTAATTTTATAATGCCGTATTGTCATATTGTGGTGTTGCGTCGTGTCGGCCCATAGAGGTGTACTAGTGGTAACCAACAAATTATATTGACTGCAGTAGTATATATTTTATTTGCACCGCTAATAGCGATGAATGATAACAGGTTAGAATTAGTGGTGGGACTGTTTTTGTGATCGCTGCTATTGAAAACACAGAGCAGAGAACATAGTACAGCAATCCCCCGAAGAGCACGATTAATTGGTTCGGTGTTTTTTGAAATCGTGTTTTTCGAAATCACAAAAGTCAGACATTCCATTTCAAGTGTGACAATAGAAAAAGAAAAAATAAAAATAAAAAAAAATTTCCGTTCAATTTGTAACTTGTGGGTATTCCAAACATATTGCCATTGTTAAAATCTACTTTTCGTTATCGAACATTATAGATAACGAATTACTTATCATAAATTAGTTGTAATTATGTAATTAAGCACTATTAGTCCCTGTAATTTGGTCAAAATATTACATTTCGTTACTTTTCGTAATCGTAAACTTTTCACCTTAAATATCTCGTAAACGGTGTATCGTAGCTCAAAAATAATGAAATTTTTTGAAGGCTTAAGCAAAGCAAGTTGTGGGTATTCCAAATGTATTGCGACTGTCAAAATCTACTTTTCGTTATCGAAAATTATCGAAATAAAAATTATATAATCGATACCGAGTTACTCATCATAAATTGATTATAATTGATTGATTCAGGCTCATTAGATTCATTGATTTAGTCACCAATAGAATATTTTCAAAAAAATTAGTTTTCGATACTTTTCGTAAACGTAAACTTTTGATCGTTAATATCTCGTAAAAGGTACGTCGTAGCGAAAAAATAACGAAATTTTTGAAGGCTCCAGCGAAGCAAGTTGTGGGTATTCTAAACATATTGGGACTGCCAAAACTTACTTTTTGTTATCGAAAATTATCGATGTCGAAAATTCAGATTTTAAATATTTAAATTGCTACACATTCGTTATCATTCTATTACAAAATTCTTTATTTTTAGTAGTTTTTATTTCCAGTACTTTTCTTTTCATATTCTTTTCATAATGACAGATTCAATTTACACGATTTTTGTTTGTGTAAATCAAATCGACATAGAAGGCATATATTCGCGTATATTGAGAGCCGGTGTAACTTTATATCAAATATGTATATAATATACGTATTTTATTCTTTTTTAAAAGAACTACTTAAAAATCGTAACTACATGTTGAAACCGTGTAATTCGGGTGAAGGTACCCGTGTTCCTCGAGTACCGTGTTCTTCGGGGGTTACCCGTATTCTGCTTTCTGGTCTGCTCTTTTAGCGAATTTCCAATTTTCTATTTTGGAACGGTTCTCTTGGCGTCCGAGACTATGACAGAAATTTGTTTTGAGGCCTCGAGAAACCGAAAATCACCTTCATTAAAATTTTATATATATATATATATATATATATATATATATATATATATATATATATATATATATATATATATATATATATATATATATATAATGTATATATTTCTGCACGATAACACTCGAACGAACCGTCCAATTTTTACGAAATTTGGTGAAAAGATCAAAAATCTCAAGCTCTTAGATAAGTTTGTCAGTCAGACATGTCAGATTTTTAGAAGTCAAAGTTTTAGTCATTTTTCGCCATTTTTGATGGTTTCTTGCAAAAATTGGCCAGAATTTCCAAATTTTTTAATTTTTTTTCGTACCATTGAAAAGAGCGTAAAAAATTACATAAGATACACTTTTGAATCATTGTTCTAAGTGAACTAATTTTTGTGAAAAATTAAGAAATTACGATAAATACGATAAATACTGCATCTGTTTTTATCATTACGGTAACAATAATAATTTATATTTGATATAAATATTTCAAGAACGTGGAATTATCGACTGTGAAAATTTTTTCACTGTTCGAGAGCGAAATTATTTTAGCTGGATATAGATTATGTTATATAAGGTCCACCAGTGTTCCGAGAACATAAAAGTACCAAAAATTAACTATTCAACTAATTTTGAAAGTTTTTACACTGTTAGAAAGCTAAACTGTTTTAGATGGATACAGATTTTTCGCTGTTTATAAAAATCGCTCTTAAGCCCACCTCTAGAACTTACAATTAGAACATATTTAAATGAAAATTTAATGTCATGAAAACTGCATTTACCGGTTACATACCATTAAAATTTAATTTGGTTTAATTTTATTTATAACATTAAGAAACATGTTTTAACATTGGTATGATAAGGATAACATTTCGTATACACCGATATTGTAATTTATGTAAATCGTCTCTTGATGACATTATACATTTTTATATCATTAGTTTTATGAATTACGACCTAATAATGTTCCCTATATGATAGATATTTAAAATTAATTTCAAAATTCAATATCTGTTAAATTGAATGTTCTTATAAAACATCAACTTCTACAATTTAAATGATAGCGAGGCGCTGGTAAGTAAAAAATATTCTGTTGTTGTAAAGTTTGAATTTGTAGTTTCGTGTAGTTTCGTGTTGCAGATTTATAACGACCAACATGACGTGAAAAACTTTACGTTGCGTAGATGAAAAATAGAATAGTGTATTGCATCACAAAGGAAATAAATAAGATTTTTAAATAATAAAAAAAAGCACGATTATTTTTTAATTGTGACAGTTGTTTTGAGCTTTGTGTGCAAGCAAGACTTTCTTTGAAAATGAGCAGTTAAGCATGAAACAACTGGCACAATTAAAAAATACGCTGCCAATGGGGTGTGGCACACAGCTTCCTCGTAGTCGTAAAAGCACCTTGGTAATTTAATGCCCAATAGGTCTTTGGGCATTAAATATAGAAAGCAATAAATTCTGGAAATTTTGCTCATGTAGTAATATTAACTCGAGAATTCCCAGTGTCACCTCTAGGTGAGGGTGATTTGTGAATTTTTTTACAGACAATATAACAAATTTTAAAAATAAATGTGTTACGACTAAAATGTTAATACTTAGCAGTTTTCATGGTTTTAATTTGGCAACACTGAAGTTACGTTAACGGTCAAATTAATTCTGTTGTTTCAAACGATTTGCTATTTTATTGCGTGTGAGTGTATCATGTGGTATTTTCGCTGTTTTAAAAATGTCTAAAAAGTAGGTATTGTTATTATTGTTATAACAAATTATCATTTAAGAGTCAAGCTTATAATGAAAGTGATTTTTTGCCGGTAATTTCATACCGTTTTACTTAGTTTATACTACAAATAACGTCCAGTGTCACCTATAGATGACACTCCATTTAAAAAAAAAAAAATAAAGGGTATTTTTTTCAATTATTTATTTTTTATATGTTAAGTACCTAAAGATAAAAACTAGTACAAAATAAGGATATTTTGTCGATAGATCGTGGCTTGGAAATTGGCGAGTTAATAAAAAATAACTTATTTTTGTAGAGAAGTGTTTATTCTCCTTGTGTCATCATAAATACGGTACTTGACTGTATTTAAAATTTGTGTCAAATGTTAAATAATTATATGCATTATCATTACATATGTCCAATTTTAATGATGAAACATAAAAAGATTTGATAACTATTTAGAAATTTTATTTTGAAAATCGCCATTTTTCAACAAATATTCAAATTAGTGAAAACGCGCCATTAATTGAGTATGACGCAACATTTTGTAGCTACATATGTCGATTTTGATAATTTTCATCGATGAGATAAAATTGTGTTTTCTTTTGAATATTTCTATTAGCTTATATATATAGTAATAATAATCGACCAGAATTCAAATAAATATTTGCTTTTACTTTGACTTTTTATGAATATAATCAAAGTTTTGAGGTTATAAATATTGACATTGACGTTTAGTTGCTTCAAACTGTGACGTCACTATAGCGAGGTGTTTTTCCCGCCTTTCTCTCATTTAAAACTGTAGGGTTACTTTTTTTGATGATTTTTTACAGAATCTGTCGAAAATGAAAAAAATCACTTAACTGACATGGAAAAACAATGCTTTTAGAATATTTTTTTAACTTCAGTCAAGAACCCTATTATGAAGTAAAAACAACTTATTCCACCGAAGGGACAGAGTTCACTCTCACTGGGCATGTAATTTTCATAGACGATTTAGAAGCTTTTTTTTCCACCAAAAATCAAAATTTCTCGAGTAGGCGTCGGCATCGCTTTCAGTGCGTAGATATTTTTTGTTTCCACACGAAATTTCTCGTTAAATAATTAATTCCCTTTACCTATTTTGCCACTTTACTGTATAAAATATTCAAGACTTCCATACGTATAGAATATATTTGCCGGTAATATAAGTGGCTGGCTATACTTTTAGTGTTAAATAAAGACAAAGGGAAAAAATTTCATTGTATCATAATATGTGTATGGTGTAAGTACGCACGCAGACATACATAATTTATTCAAATGTAATGAATGCGTCTTTTTAAATCTGTTTTGTCTGCCAGTTTCATTTGTACTCAACAATATAATTGCCGTATAACAAGTAGTACACTTAATTACAAAAGTCTAAGTGTGTACAGGGAATTATAAAAGTGTTTCAAATATTGAGTTTCGATTTTTGTTTGGTTAACTATCTGCGTTGTCGCTGTGAATAAAATCTTTGATAACAATGATTTTCACAAATATAAAACAAATGCTTTTTGAAAGTGTGTCACTAGTCAAGTTGTTCTACTACAAGAAAAGCAAACTGAGACATCAAAATATTTGTTTATCGTATTCCATGGGTCTCTTGAATAAAAAGAAATATTTACTTTTACTTCCTATTTTTTAAGTTCTTACTTAAATAAAAAATATAAGTGATTATTTCAAAAAAGAGTTTACTTACAGGAAATAAGTAAACTCAAGTAATTTTATGTATTTACTTAGTGTGGAAGTGTTTACTTCTTTTTAATTGAATAAAAACAAGTAACGACTTAAATCAATAAGTAATTTGGCGTATGTTATAATTCTCTAAAATCAAGTGTTTAGCTACAAGTTAATACTTGTAAGTAAATACTTAAATGTTTAAATTTTTTCCGGTATTTACTTTTAAAAGTACTTTTAAAAGTACTAGTAAAAAGTATTTTTTATTCAAGTAAAATGCATTAAAAGTATTCACTTCTTTGCATAATTAACTACGTAATAAGCTTTTATATTTTTTTATTCAATAGACTCCATATCAAAAACAGAAAAATTAAACAAGGATTAAAATATGTTTGTCGGGGTCACCTACGTCACAGCAATTTTTTCAATGATGCTTACCTGTTACAACATTCTGTATAACTTAGCGAGTTTTCCAGAATTAATTTTTAAAAGAATTAACTATATTAGCTATTTTAATTCAAAAAATACCAGATACAGACGATAAATATAAAACTTCTAAAACCTTTGTGAAGAGGAAATTTTAAAATAACTAAATCTACAAAAATTATACAAATAGTGTATTTTTTTTTTAAATATCGTGTAGGTAATAAAACAGTGAAAGAACAGAGAAACACTTTTAATAACGATATTGGAATTAATCTACACGAAGAGAAAATTCATATAAAAATTACTGTGCTCAGCACTACAATCGACGTGTAAAAGGCGAACATATTCAATTTTGTACGGTAAAAATATAAAAATTATAATTAATCATAGAAAATTTAAAGGATAGAATATTGTTTCCGTAATATTAGCTCCGTAAAAATTGCAGCACAGTAAAAAGTTCCATTGCCGACAAAAAAATATTTTTTAATTGTTTTTCTTACAAAAATTACCATGCTGTATTATAATATTTGAAATACTATCTGCTAATAGTAGAAAGAAAAAAAGAGAAAGAAGGTTGTGTGTGTTGTGAACGCTGTTGAAATGTACCTCACTCATAGCAAGTCACATAGCCAACCATAGGTGTGGACGACCAACTTGGTCGGACGGGTCGGACCAAGCACCTTGATTCATTAGACTGTCTTACAAGCAGCAAGCAGTATTCATTACACTGTCTTAGAGGACGGGGATGTCACCGTTTAATTCATCATTTTGTTACTTCACTATCTTTAGTATTAGAATATATTGTTGGCAATCATTTTTGTATGCATCATAAAGAATCGAAAGTCGGAAAAGACCGGGCATCTTCGAAGTTTTTACAGGTACAGCCCAAGCAACATAAGGTTGCGGGCCAGATGCGCAAATGAAAGAGTACGACAACAAGAATTAAACTATAACATATATGCATAAGAATGTGATAAAAGTTTTGTTAGCACATTAAATTTTACCATGCTAGCACATATTTTTTATTTTGGTCGTCAATCGTGCACGCATTATAAGAGAGCATGGTAATTTTTCTGAAATTTTATCTACAAAAATTATATGATTTTTCTCTCCGTGTAAAATGTATTCTGAGTTTAACATCAAATACTATCTCTGTCGAAGTGTTTTGGACTCCAAGTACAGTATCATTCGCACTCGAATTTTGTGACACGTTGTACATGTGGCTGTAAACATATTACTGTATATATTACATATTTTGTCTGTATAAATTAAAAACAACAAGAAATTATAATACATTTAATTGTATTATATACGTTTGAACAGCTCCAGTCCAGAGCGCACCAATTTCCATTCTAACTTACATATTATATTAACACAATGGATGGTTCCTGTGATTATGTCATTTACAGTAATTTTATTTTTGTCTATTAACGCCTCTTAATTCATTATCATGTGTATTATGTCACAGTAGAATCACAGCACTCTATGTTATATATTATTCTATGATTACTAAATCAATGTTTCGTTTTCAAGTCAATTATTAATTGACATATTCAGTTAATTAAAAAATTTTGACTGTAACGATAAAAATTGATGAAAACTAGTAGAAATCAATAAAATTGAATATGGATTTTTGGAATAAAAAAATTCCGTTAACGTAATTCTGTCTAGGAAATAGTTTCAATAAGAAAAAATTCGTCAAATGCGTGTTTTTGACACGCACTAAGTAATGTCACCTCAGTGAAAGTGTTAATTTATGATTTTTTGGCTCATTTTTTAAATACTGTGAGAATACAGCCCTCTTGCGTTTATTCAATATATGCATGTACAACTCTATAATACAGTGAGAATACAGCCCTCTTGCGTTTATTCAATATATGTATGTACAACTCTATAATTATTTTCCCCCACTATAATCAACGAGTACAATATGTCACCCTTCGGTGACATAAAAATGGCGTTCCAAAACCGCGACTAATTAGCCTGAAATATTTTTTAAACATAACAAAAAAGAAACATCAATTTTGATTAGTGTTGAGAATAAAAACAAAATTTTTATTAGACTTGACACTAAACGGAAAAAATTTTCCGTTTCTTTGCTAAAACAAATTGAATTTAGTTCGCTTATAAAGATCCCAATTTTCAATCAATCATAAAAGTCGGTGTACATCGCTGGATTATGTTTTATAAGAAACTGTAGTTCAAGTTTCAAGTCCATCACAATTAAATATTGAATTTTTAAAGTAAATTCGCAATTATCTTACAAGAATGAGTTAATATTTAGAAGTCAAATTGAAACATTTTCAATACGTATACTTAGTGATTACAATCTAATTGTTAAATTATGTAAAAAGACTATAATATTTAAAATTACCCCGTTACGTATTGAAATGTTTATTTGAATTCTGACAATTTAATTACAAAAATTATCAGTTTTACTAAAAAGATTACTTTTTTAAATAAATACAAATTATCAATAAAGTTAATTGTAGTGTTATAACATGCAAAAATATCATTGTTTGGAACGAAATAAAACTGGTTTGTAATTATATAATATTATTTTCTGTTCAGATGACTTGCTTACTTAGAAATAATTTTTTTCATAACGCCAATCTTCGTTCTTGTTTTATACCGAAATATAGCAAAAAAGTGACTTGTAAAAATTCTTTTTTAGTTTACAAAATTTTCGGCTACAAATGGTCGCAAGATCGTGGTTTTGCTTCCTTCTTTCGTACAATGGTACGAAAGAAGCAAAATTCTGTTCATAATTCACGTGGTATAAAATAGCATTACACTGAAGAAGAAATGATTTGAAATATTAAATATTCCACCTAACTTCAACTGGAAGCAAAATTTTAAGGGGAGGTTTACTCGAGAGTCCTTAAAAATTATGTATTTTTCTAGAATTTTTTTTCTCAAGAACGGAAGTAAATATCAATTTCAAATTTCGTGCACATATTTATTAAGTATTATAAACTACACAAAAATATTTTTCAAGGAAAAATATAAAAAAGTGTCCATTTTATAGATAGTGCAGTGTGACGATCCGAAAATCTCTGTGCTCATACTACAATCGACGTGTAGCAGGCGAACATATCCAATTTTTGTACGGTAAAATTGGATATGTTCGCCTGTTATACGTCGATTGTAGTATGAGCAGAGTAATTTTTATAGGAATTTAAATTTAAAAATAAAAAAAATATTGAAAGTGTATCGAACTTAGGGTAGAGGTGCCGAAGAATTGAATTATCTTTAAAATAAAAAATTTAAAAAAAGATCCATCGAATAGTTTTTGAGTTATCGTGTCCACCAGTTCCAAAAATATAGTTCCGAGATATTATAAAATATATATAAAGAAACGTATTTTCAAAATTTTATATTTAATACTCATTATTGGGTGAACTACGTTTTTTGAATTTTTTTTTTATAGAAAGCTGGATTCGGTTAATGTGCAAGAATCTTGTTTTTAAATTATTTTCAGTAAAGTCACTTTGGGAACATATTCTACACATAATTTACTATCAATTTCGGCAAAAAAAAAATCTATTTTTTTTTTTATCAAATCTCAAGTAAACCTTCCCTTAAATTACTTTCAGCAAGATCACTTTGGGAACATGTTCTTCGCATAATTAGCTACCAATTTTTGCAAAAAAATCGAGTTTTTTTAACGACTCTCAAGTAAACCTCCCCTTAAAAGACTTTATAAAATATAATTGTCCCCAATAACTTTCTTTTAAAAATGTTCCCACTCAACTCTTAACACTTTTGACTTTTTGTAATCATGCGATTCTTTTTCTCATGACTGAATTATTATAATTCGCGTCAAATGTCCTAGTCATAGTTGCTATTATAATATTCATAGACATAAATACACAAATTTATGTAATTAATAAAACCTTAATTTTTATTTTTAACCGCAAAACATAACATACACAACAATATATGAGTGCTGAAGTTTACATATTAAATCATTCATCAGGGTTGACTTAATTTAAATTAATTGATATAAATCACTCACTGATTTATTAAAATTGCAATTGAGATTAATTAAATTTTTTACCCGGCCATTAAGTAATCATAATCAAGTCTTGAGACATTGTGGTTTTTTTCTGTTTCGATTTAATCAAACATATCCTTTTTGGTTGGCGACAACAAATTAATATTAATATAAATATTGCTAAGCGAGACATAAAAATAGAAAATGTAAATTATCTTACAAATTTAGCTGCTGCTGCACGTTTGAAAATGTTCTTATAGAAGCCAATCTTGTACTCACCTGAAACAAAAAATAAAGTATTAGATATTTTCTAGGGAAAACAATTATAAAAGTTTTATAAAATGAAAAGGAAAATATTGAAAATTTAGTTTGTTATCGTAATCCTTTTATATAACAACTTTCAATAAATCTGACCACTGCAGAATAAACAAATAAAAAATTCCACTACTTCTAACCTTTGTCTTTCCAGAACTATGAAAACATCAATTTTTTACTATAAGTTTAGATACCGACGATGCGATGGTGTAAAGGTATGTGCACATGGTCGATTTTTCACTAGGTAAAAATGGAAATTGCTTAAGTCGTTAGTAATATTTTTAATGATCTTAGTGAATAATATTATGCGAATATAAATTTCAATCGATGGGGGTGCAAGCTAAATGAGTTAAAAACACGAACATTGTACTTTCTGGCGAATTATCATCGCTTTTAGGTGACTACATAAAATTTAGCAATTACTTTAAAAGTCAAAATACAAATTATTTTGTATTTAATAAATAAATATATAAAGAAATTAAAAAAGCTCATCAAGTGCAAGTTGTACTTTAACAAATAATGTTCCGTACAATCAGTTTTATGGATTTAGTTTAAGAGCATATGAGGCATAATATTTTTCATGGCGAATAAATTTTATTCCTTAAACAAAATTCAACTTCACGTCTATAATTGAGCCGCCGCATTCTACCTCTGTGCTAAATTTTATTTTAAACAAATTTTTACATCGAATAGTTTCATAGAAAATCGCTTGTGATAGACGGATCAATACCGAAGTGATTTCGTAAGTGTTTAATTTTATCAATTGCCGGACCATTAACCTTAACTAAACTTTGAATGAATTAGTATTCCAGAAAAATCGGTTATAAAAAACTCAATAAAAAATTGTCTGGAGATCTATTAAAGAATCGCACGACAATAAATCGCTTAATGTGCGATCTACTTTCCTGTGAAAATATAATATATAAGAAAAATCTTGTCAACAACAATTTTCATTGTTCAAATTCAATTCTAATACAAATGGAAAATATCAGATAGAACGGGATAACACTGATGTTATTCCCACAGGATATAATGACTATCTATCTCTTCTTACTCCCAGAAATATACCTATATATGTGTATCCATGGTTATGTGTATTGGTATTCGATCTTATATCTCTAACTCTATGCATATAGTTCGAGCATCGTAAAATGTTTAACTTATCGAGACGAAATACTATAATCTATTACACAGGTCATCAGCTATTGAAATTGTAATTTTAAATTTTACTATCGTGTTTTTCAATTTCGTTTCTGTATTTTTACCGATCGCTTACTAGCGAGGAGTTTGCGAGATACTTACCTGAATGGCGAGGTGCAATATTTAAATTTCTGGAGTGTAATCTACCACCTATCTATCGATGCATACAATTTTAAAATCAAATATGTGTTGCATGTGAATTATTCATTAGGGTTTTCGATATGGGCATAACAGACAGGATGATAAAAATTTTATAGGTCAATGAAATAGATTTTTACATTTTTGAATACAAAGTAGTAAATGGATTACGATTCGACATTTGGTTTTGATTGTGGTTTTAAAGAAATAAAAACATCTGAAATGTTATGCAGTAATAACTTGCAAAATACATATTGTTGTGGTACTCTGGTTTCGCTTTGCGACGAAAAGCTTTTGGAGCACTCAACGTTCCACTGAAATTTTTGAAATAAAAGATAGTATCTTTTTCAAACAACAATTTATTAAACAATTTTACGATGCATTTAACAATGATTATTAATAGAATATTTATTCTAAGTCCAATAATTCCATTGATCCTGTTCGGTTGTCTACAATGTTCACTTGACTGATTCTCCACTGCGCTAATTCCACTACTGGCTCCTATACCGATCCTCCTTAGTCTCCGACGTAGCACTTGATCACAACTGATTTACGACTGATTGCCACCATCTGCCGCAACCGACTTATATACCCATTTGGTGATGACTTGCTGTTGTTGTGATGTATTTGCTTTTCTTCGATATGGAGCTTCTAGGTGATTCTCGATGGTTCCAGAATGTTCCACCATTATTTAAAAGGCGGAAGAAAAAGAAATTTAAAAGAAAATGGTGTTGGCCGTTGTTGCCGGTGGGGATAGAACCCGGGCCCTTGGCAGTGGTGATCCGATCACATCACCACTGCTCCACCGGACCGTGGTGATGCTAGTACTCGGTGTTGAAGTCTTGATATGCGTGTAGGTAAAACCAGTGTTGGATACAGTAGTCTTCTGCTACACCGTACGCAATGTTAGTACAGTAGAGTCCCAACAATATGGTTTTGTTACATTTTGATATTTTCGAGAGAAACTAGACACTAGTTTTTTGGACCCCTTTAAGAGAGATGTAATTATTCCCGGGAAGTGGTGGCCTTAAAACCAATTGTGACATTCACTGAAAGGCAAAATAAAATTTTTTTAACAGTTAAACTCTCGTTACTTCCGGTTAAATGAACATTTTTGACCGAAAAAATATGTCGAATTTCTGAGTATCAGGAACATATCAGCATTAAAAAAAAAAACGATCAAGTGTCAGTCGCACTTGCGCAAATAGTGTTCCATATAATAAAGTGCTTTTAAACAAGGATTTGATGTAGCAGTATAGGAGGCTGATGGACAATTTTCATAAAAAAAAAGTTGGTTTTTGCATCGTAAGAAATTTTTTCGGAGAAATACTTTTTCTTTAACATTAACAATGCAACAGTTACAACTACTAAGACACGTCCAATACTCAGAACCTCAAAAAATAAACTTTTTACAAGAGTTTTTTGAACCATTATCTTTCATAAACGGATATTCGAGAAAAATTTTTTGTCAAATTCATAGCGTGATGTCACTATGCAGGAAGGGCTACAGGAAATTTTGACAAAAAGTGACACAAGGAGGTGAGACGCTCTACAAATGACGAAAATCGTGTGATGTAATGTATGTACCGAAAGGTCTTTTTAAGGAAAATCGTCTGTATAGAATACTAAATACCCCTATGGTAGCATCCTGCATAACATAGCGAATTTCCGTTTATAAAAGTTAGTTTTTCTTGGAAACTAGCTGACATAGAATATTTTAAAGACCTTTTTATGTGATTTTTTCTCCTTTTTCCAATGGTGTAAAAAAATTTCACAAAAATTTTTGAATAAGGGTAAATTTTGGCAAAAAACTAATTTTTTTCACGATAACTGACAAAAAAACCATGTTTCAGGCATCGGACGTGTCTGGTTAACGAACTCGTGCAATGGTTTCGGACTTCCAATATTTTCACCAAATTTCATAAACGTAAGACATTTCGTTCGAGAGTTATCGCGCAGACATATATATATATATATATATATATATATATATATATATATATATATATATATATGCATGTATGTATATATATATATATATATGCATATATATATATGTATATATATATATATATATATATATATATATATATATATATGCATATATATATATATATATATACATACATATTGTTAAGTTGAAAATTTGATCGAGCGCTATTTTTTTTTTATCTTTTGCATTATTTAACTTGAATTAATATTTTTTTTTCAAAATTTTTATCTTTTTTTAGCGAATTTCCAGAATGGAATTCAGCTATTACAGCCACTGTCATGACGCGACTTGGGTCCGGGACCATGGCAGAAATTTGTTTTGAGGTCCCTAGAAACCGAAAATAATATTCAATTAAATTTATATATATATATATATATATATATATATATATATATATATATATATATATATATATATATAAATTTAATTGAATATTATTTTCGGTTTCTAGGGACCTCAAAACAAATTTCTGCCATGGTCCCGGACCCAAGTCGCGTCATGACAGTGGCTGTAATAGCTGAATTCCATTCTGGAAATTCGCTAAAAAAAGATAAAAATTTTGAAAAAAAAATATTAATTCAAGTTAAATAATGCAAAAGATAAAAAAAAAATAGCGCTCGATCAAATTTTCAACTTAACAGTTCATAAAATTTAAATATTAATACAAAATAAATAGTACTGTTCAAAACCCATACTACCAATAAAATATAGCATTTACCTATATAAATGAAATCTGTATGCACAGATTTTAAAACGAATATTTCATAGAACATTACACAAATCGAATGAATCGAATCAAAAAAATAAAAATTAAACAAAAAAACTGAAATATCAAAAATCAAATATTTTAAAACAAACTGAAACATTAATAAAAACTTGTCAGAATCGTTTTCATGGGAAAAAGAACGATTTCTATTAACGTAAAAAAACGTTGTATAAGAAAGATCTTTATAAAAAGTTCTTAATGCTCCATTCGCTTTTTATTATTATCATTAAAACTACAGTACCTACTTAAAAGTTTCGATTACTTATGTGTGAAAATGTTATGATTTCTATAGCTTCGCTATTGACGAAAGTTATATAAAAGTTTAAAACTACTTTTACAATTTTAATAATTTAATGATTCCGTTAAGTTGGCTAAAAAAAATTGCTAACACTAGAAAGGTTGATATAAAACAAAGTTTTCAACTATGTAGACAAGACGCTTCGAGAACTGTTTTGGTGTCAATTTCACTTTTTTGTTTTAATCTAGCCTTTTTTTCCAACCACTTGAATCATAAGTTTGCGTTTACTAAGCGACATTTACCATTCTGTTTTCTGATTACTGTAGTCAGGACCGGATCTACAGGGGGCAGCGGAGGTACGTGCCCCGGGTGCCAGATTTTGGGGGCACCAAAAAGTGATTTAAGCGGGCGTCAAAATTAGGTATTTGACTTTTTTCAGAGGCGCCATTTTTCAACGCTACCCCGGGCGCTACTACGGCTAGGTCCGGCCCTGACTGTAGTTACAAAAATTAACAGATCAAAAAAGTTTACTTATCTTTCTAGGTACGTAGTCGCGTCAATTAGTAAATAGATTTTTCTATATGGAAATAGTTACTTATTCGTTACTCGTATTCGACCTGTAAGTTTATTATTGTGGCTGAGACTACAAAAATGACACTTACGATGCTTGGTAAGTAATAAACTATTGAAGTGGTAGTGTAAATTTTTATCAAACATTTTAAAGATTGAACGAATTCTAATTTGAATTGACGTACTACTAAAATAACAACTGTTCTAAAACATTAATAAAAAGTAGAACAAATTTTCAGACAGCTTCATACCATGAATGCCACGAATATAGTGGTATTTATTTCTCAGTTCAATAAGTAAATAGCTCCCATTTAGAGAGTCGTGGGGGATACTAAAACGAATATGTCTCGGTAAAATATCTACAACGTATCTAACATTCAGCTTCCTAGGGCGATTTAGAGGGAAAAAAGAGAAAAAATGTGCCCTTTTGGGGAGTTTCAATTAGTAACTTTCACCCCCACGATTTTTACGCCAAAATTTCATGGTTTTTCGTGCTTTTTGAAGGAACTGACACGCCTAGAGACTCCCTAAGTAAACCTAGAGTGCTGGAATTTTGTATATGTATTGAATTAGTATCCAAAGTGTGCCTTTTAGGGATTCCACATTTCCCTCGGTCCGTCGAAGATGAGGGGAAAATTCGACTCGAATGATGGAGCTCAGTTGCTCGCGACTTTATTTATACGTTATACTTTATCTGTCGAATTCAAATGGATCACCAGTATTTAATATTGCATTATTCTTGTTGAAAAAAAAAAACACAACGCCCACTTAAACAACCATTCATAAAATTTTTAGGGATTTTCAATTCAAGTGATTGTTTGTTTATCCTAAAAAGGATAAAAGTTCAGTATACCATTGGTGATATAAAACAATTTCATATTCTCTGCAAAATATCCTTTATTTGAACAAAATATTTATTTTTTTATGGGATTATGTAGTCTATGCGTCTGGAAATTATGCTTGTATACCTAACGTCAGAGATAATATTTTTTTCGTTTACTAGGCGTTGACGGTTAGACAAGTGATGGTTAATCGAAGTTTCACTGTATTCTAATCTTGCTGGTTTTGTAGATGAGTTTGAATTTTTTGTCTTCATCTTTTAGCGAATCTTCGAATCGAAAAATCAGCTATTACAGCCATTGTCATGACGCGACTGTCATGAGCCCAAGACTATGGTAGAAATTTGTTTTGAGGTCCCTAGAAATCGCAAATAACATTCACTAAAATTAATATATATGTGTATTCGCACGATAGCTCTCGAACGAAAATGTTGGAAGTCCCAAACCGTTGGACGAGTTCGTTAATCAGCCATGTTCGATGCGTGAAACATGGTTTTTTGGGCATTTTCCGTGACAAAAAAATTAGTCTTTTGCCAAAAATTTCCGAAGTTCAAAAGTTTTTGCAACATTTTTTTACACCATTACAAAGAGAAGGAAAAATTACACAAAAATGTTTTTAAACTATCATTTATCAAACGAATTATTATAAACGAAAATTCGTTATGTTATGCAGGATGCTGCGACAGGGGTATTTTTGTTTATCTTTGTCCTTAAAAGTGAAACTAATCTCAATTGTTTTTTATTTACATTTGTCTCCTCATTAAACTTAAATTTCCAAAATCGAAACTTTCTGATTACCGAATCGATACAATTGAACACGAACTAATTATTATTTGATTATGTCATATTTTGATATAAAAATTTTTCTAGTATGCGCTTACTTTGCGGCCAAATTGAAATATTTTATTGAAATCAATCAGATAACAATTTGTCATATTTTAATATTTTTATTTATTAAAAATTAAAATGTTGACATGTTCGATATCTCTCTCACTCACTCTCACTCACTTACAATGCACAAAATTCGATAAATAAAGATTGTCAGTTGAATTTATTTTCTAATTTATTTATTTCGATTTAGATATTGTAAATTGTTTTGAAATTTGTTTGTATGTTTTTAAAACTTTAGAAACATTATTTGAAAAGTTTCGTGTTATTTATTATAAAACATATGTGTAAAATGCTATTTATTTGCACGAGAAGTATACGGAAGTTTTTTGTTTATTATTATCAGAGATGGGAACAAAAGGTCCCTAACAGAGTCGCCATATAAAATATTTTGTACTGGGGGGCTACGAATAGAACTGGAGGGCTGTCATAAAACGTAAAAATATTATCAATCTTTTTAAAAATCAGTTTTACGACGTTTTACTATTAATACCACATCGTTAATGTTATTTTGTGTCTGTTTGTGTTTTTTAATTGCCAATACTATGAATCATTTTGCTTGTTATATGTACATACATATTTTTATATTTTTCTAATGAAAAAACAAAACCATGTTCAGTCTTGTGAGCGACCTACTAGAGTGATACAATCTACTAATAAAATCAATTTTGTTTACGTTAAAGCAGGTATAAAGAAGGTGACATGTACATATTATTAAAATAATCACAACGGAAATAGAGATATTGTTTACAATATAAATGTTTTGAATTCGTTTAAGTTAATTTCTATTACAGTCGACCACTTATTTATTCAACATTAATTTTTTAAAATTATTTTTAAAATTAAAATTATATATTATATTATGAAAAATGGGTAATTTTTAATTTTTACTGATTTGTTCTTTAAAGCTTCCTTAGGCTAGTCATCAAATCCAGGCGAAAATCCTCAGCCTTCTAATAAAATTTATAGCCCCCCAATTCAAAATATTTTATATGGCGATTCTGTTTGGGACCACTGTTCTCCCAACTCTAATTATTATATACATATACAAAACGAATAAAGTTGTTAGTTTGTCTTGTAAAAGTTAGACAAAAGGACCTTCCAAAAACATTACTGTCGTACATTGGTCCAATTGTATTGACTTTTCAATTTAATTTTTATATGAAAGACATAAATTGGACTAAACAAATAATCAAGATACAAAAAATAAATGTTTCTAATCATTTAAGTGAAGTTTTTGATTCACAAAGATCTTCAAACCAAGAGATTAGGTTCTAAGAAAAATTTGGTAAACGTTACTATGAGCAGAATATTGAAGTGCGAATGTGTTTAAAAATATTCTGATAGTTCAAAATTTTATTTTCCATTCTATTAAATTCTGAGGAAGATTTAAAAAAAATATGACTAAAGAAATGTAAAAAAAATCGCTCTAGAGTGAATCAGGCTCACATAATTAGGATTCCGTACCAATACAACAGTGAGCAATCAATAAATCAAAAGTTTTTTTTTTTTTTATTTCTATTGATTTGAAACTTACTCTTTGCTTGTGATAATTGAATTATCCCACGTTGTCAAAAAAAAAAAAAAAATCTGCAGTTCTCCGGTAATCTTTGACTTAAAAATTACTACATAACCCTATTCGCTGTGAGCTTTTGTCTGGAGGGGATACAAAAATCGATTACAGCGCTCATGGTGGACAAATACATCTGTTTATCAGGACGACATTTATACATAATTTTACTATTTTCTTTAAAAAACAGTATTTTTCTTCTTAAGTACTTGTTTGATTTTTTCAAAGCGAGTACTTATTACGATTTCTACTTACCAGATTCTACAAAATAATAAAAAAAAAATTATTTTTAACCTTACTATCAAACGTCATTTTTTATTGAAATTTTCAAAAAAATATCATAAAAATTACCTCTTATGCTTTTTCTTGGTTAATTATTGAAAAATATTTTATTTGAGGTAAATAATATGTTGAGAGTTGAAAAATATTTTATTTATAGGTAAAATGAGCAGATGTATGGCTTTTATTAAAAAAATCAGTTTCTTAATATTATATATTTTCCATTCATTTAAATAGCAAAATGTCTGATAAATTGTTAAATAATCATTTGATACAGGTGGCTCTGCTTTCGGCTCGGAGCGATTTAAAATCAAAATTTTAACTTTAGAAACCTACGAGACTAAGAGAGCCCCTATTATGGAACGGTATCTAATACTGGAACAGTTTTGACATTTACATATTAATGAAGTTATTTCTGAAAGAAACATCTGAAAACAAAAATTATTATTAATAGAATGATTGTTTTTCAATTTAAATTCACCTCGCATTTAATGTTTCCTTACTTAATTAAAGAAATAAATATGTAAATGTCAAAACTGTCCCAGTATTAGATACCGTTCCATAATGGGGGTTTTTACATTATAGTAAATATTTCAGCAGAAAGAAAAAGGTAAATTTAGCTGTAATTTAATACACATTTGAAAAAAACCAGAAGTTACAATATTTTTTTTTTTTTTATTAGGTAATAAATTTTTAAGCTAAATTTACAAAATAAAACAATTAAAGGTAAAAAAAAAAATAAAAAAAAATCATGTATATCAGTGATTTAGTCTTTTGAGTATCAAGTAGGCATGATTCTGATTAATTATTTTCATTTCTTAATTTTTACTAAACTTCCATCATTTCATGGAATTGTCCTAATACTGAAGTCGTAGAGGAGTTTCTTAAAACTAATAAGCTCAAATTCGATTACATAAAAAAACTGAAATATACTCTATCTGATTTCCGTGTCTCCTGAACATGCTATTCTGAGAAAATTACGTTCTAGTCGCACGTTCGAATCTTGGGTGAAGTGAAGATTGGGTGGTTATTTCTAACAATTTGACAGACGACTGAAACTGTTACAACACCTGCGATAAAACGTATCTGACATTCTACTGTGTTTGGGTTATATCTCGAAAATCCATACAAGAAGAATCACATAGGTATATACAACCCACTCAGTTTCAACCGCTTTTTTGTTAAAGAATCACACTATCACTCTACAGTAACCAATTACCGTCAAATTATAAAACAATACATTTTACAAAGCAAAGAACCACCAACCATTTCCGTTGAACTTTTGACCTTTTACCGTCAGTTAGTTAGACAAGCGTTGCGCAATATCAAATTTTATTTGTCTTTTTCCATTCGAAGAAAAAGTAAAATTTAAAAACATTAAAAACGATGACTTGAAATATCACATAATATGTTTATGTACTATTGTTGTTTGGTAACAACGAAGGTAGAAGATATAGACGGAATGTACATATTATGTATTTATATATATTATTTCTAGAATTAGAAAAGACTTCGAATAATAACATCAAAACTATCTACTATATACTTGTGTACCGGTCTATATACAATGACTAGATACTGGGTATGGAAGTTATAAAACATTGTCCCATGGGAAACATTTTGCAATTTCTCATTTTACCATGTAAGATACCAAAACACACACATACAGACAAATGTGAGTATGCAGGGTGTACATTTTCATCAGTTATTACTGCAAGAGATGAGGTTAATTAAAAAATAATTGGGATAAATAGTTCTTTACAAAGAAAGGAGAATTAAGGGGAGAAAACTTTAAGGGGGACCACTAGTGTGACATTTTGAAAAAACTGGAAAATTTTTTTTAGCATGTTTCGACAGTCTATACCTTTGCAAGTAACATACTAAAATTTCAAGTGCATATCTCAAATAGTTTTTGAGTTACAGCCATCCGAAGAGCGGATTCTGATTTTCATTGTTAACTTTGAGGTATTGAGAAATGTATGAAGGTTAATAGTTCGGGAGTTTCTGGACGTGGCTGCTAGTCACATGTTGTGGAGAAACTAGGCTCTGGTACATTTAAACGGCTTTTCTAGTTTTACTATGACCGTTATAGTGAGTATAACGTAAATAATATTAGTATAAATTTTCAGTGATTAAAACTGAAAGGTAAAGTAAAAAAAAAAACTACACTTTTCAAATATGCTGCAGTTTTAACTCGAAGACAAATCATTCGATCGATTTGATTCTTATTTCAGCTTCTATAGTCGAAGCCAATTGTAGAGACAATTCCATTCTTCTTTTATAAATTTAATTTGGCTTCAACCGTTTTTAATATTTCGACATACTGTACTATACATTTTTGTTTATTGTTTTTCTTTAAATTGTTGATACTTAAAATCAAATATTAAAAACGATGGTAAACAAATTACATTTATAAAAGAAGAATGGAATGGTCAGAACATTTGGTACCGACCATATTATATATGTTTCTTCGTGCCATGAACCTCCAGTTTTCCGATCAAATAAAAAATGTAATTTTTGCAGCCCAAAAATCATCAAATTTTCGCACAAAATTTGAAACTTTTTTTAAAAAACCCTGCCATGCAAAAAAGATTTTTCCAATTTTTTCAAAATGTCACACTAGTGGTCCACCTTAACATGATTTTTTAATTGAGAAATAATTAAAAACTTCTTAATATTATTTAAAATTACTAAATTACGATTATTTAAAGATGTAAGATTAAAAATTTTAATTAAAATAAACGCTTGTTTAAATCTCTGTCCAGTATGCTGGACTAAAGTATACTCATTGACGTAAAATAATTTTAAAAAGTCAGTAGCGATGAGGTTAAACTAACTTTAACCAAATCAAACTCGTCCTATCAACTTTTGGAAAGAATAGAAACAACATCTATCGGGCGGTAGAAAATTTTTAAATAAAACATTTATAGGTCTTTTTCAAAATCGACACTCAGTACAAAATTGTCATTTATGTACCAGCATGCTATATGTGTTTATAATGTTTCTGGACACTGTTAGGGAATTGTATTTTTGGCAGGAAAAACATCCACACAACAGTAAGCAGAATATTGGTAACTATACAGTTCGGAACTATACAACTAGATGTAGAAATGTACACAGAAACTGACTACCTATACGTATTACATCGAACGATAGACAACTTGATATGCAGGATAACTGCAATATAGAGAAATATGCGACTAAAACTGTTGGCGTAAAATGGTAACTTCACAGGATCAAATGAGCAAAATTGGAGTAACGAGGGGTTAGGATGGGTTGGGGTCGTATATCACTCTCTCTCTCTCTCTATGTGTGTGTGTATTTGAGGAAATTGTACAATATGTTAACAATCGTACAAAAGGAAAACCACATAAACTTGCAATAATGTCCTTTCACATGTCCTGTATGTCCGTGTCCTGTCCAGTCCGGTTACATGAAAACATACTTAACATTTTGTTTATTAGTTTTATGATTGGAAATATTTTTGACAGAAATTTTATAAAACGTTATTAGAAAATTGAACAATTAATAAGAAGATGGTGGTTTCTATAATATTTTGTCAGATTCGTCTAAAAAAATAATCAGGAATAATTGAATTTGATTTAAGATGTTTAAGTTTTCCGACGCCTGTAAATGAAATAATCGAGCAATGAAATCGTAAGCGAATTACAGATTTTTGACATCGTTTTTCTTAAGGGGAGATTCACTAAAAAAAAAAGAAATCGATTTTTTTTCCTTCATAATTATGTTCCTCAAGGTGTTTAAAGAATTCTCCTATAATTTTATTTTAAAAAATGAAAAATCAAAAAGTTATGGGCATTTTAGTACACGCGCTTTACTATAATTCAATTACGTTTCAAAGTACCTTTTTCGACATGGTTCCTCATGTATCTCAAAAAGTATTTGCATAAATTAAAGTGCATGTTATCCTCGATGACATCATTTTGGTAGGAACTAGGATCTTTTGATTCCGTAATATATTTTCAAAATGGCGGCTGTTTATAGTCGACAAAAAGCGGTGATTTTTTTTCTTAGATCCTAGTTTGTGCCATAACTGTATATGTATATTTTCAGAAAATTCTTGATTTTTTGATTTTGGTTCACTGGAGATTTCGGAACACGAGGAACCACCAGGGTAGAAAAATCTCGCAGTGTCGACTTCAAAGCCATTTATACTCAGCTCATTTCTGAATTTTTTTTTATTTTTTTTGTAATCTCAAGGCATGTAGAAATAATGTTGTATATTTAGCTTTTTAATAAAATATTTATTTGTATAAAAAAAATAATAAAAAAGGTCAATTTTTGATGTTTTTTGGTGAATCTCCCCTTAATTTTACCAAAATAACGCATGTAGAACCATTTAAAAAAAAAAAGAAATAACTTTTGTCCAATCAGTCATACTTTCCAAAAAAAACTTTCCACATTCTGATAGCAAAAATGTAAAGTTGACACCCAAATTCCTATAATTCAACCAATTACGCTTATTCAGACCATTTAAATAAAGTCTGACTTAAGGTAAAGAATATTTTTTAACTTAATGACGTCATCAAATTTACTAAGATTTTTCAATGCTTCAAAAACCGTAAACAAAATGAGAGAATGATGAAAGTGGAAGCGAATACTAAGCTTTCGAGGTCGTTATTTTCATTTTTACCAAAATTATGTACGTAGAACAACAGGGAAAAGACTTCAGTGGAATCAGTAACATCTCTAAAAGGAATTCAGCGTCATTAAAATATCAAAAATGGGAAATTCGTACCCAAATCACTTTAGCGTCATCAATCACCGTCATTCAAATCGTTTCCACAGGACTCAACTTGAGAAAATTAACAATTTATAACATGATGATGTTTACAAAGTTTATCAAAATTTTTCAGTACATTTAAGATTCTAAATAAAATGATAGAATAATGAATTTGTAGGTTTCTTTTTATTTTTATCAAAATTACGCACAGGGCCGTGGAGAGGAATGGCGTGCCCTTAGAACAAAGCAAATTCTGCCTCAAAAAATAAGTGATGAGCAAAGAAAAAAGTCACTTTACCCTTGCCCGGGCTTTTGTCGACTGCCACGGACCGCCTCTTTCAGCCCGGGCCCCAGAGCTGCAATCTCGGCTACCTCATCCTCTCGTCGGGCCTGATTACGCATACGGAAACACTAGAAAAATATTTCTGACAAGTGAATGACATTTCTGAAAGGAATTCCACCATTTTGATAACAAAAATGTAAGGTTAATATCCAAATCAACCTAACTGCTGAACTAGATTTTTTTTTTTAAATTGATGATCAGAAAGTTAATCTTAAAACCATTACGTAATCGCAAATTTATTCAACGACTTATTAAATGTTGTGCGAACGTTATCAATTTTTATAAAACATATTTGCAAATACGATAAAGCAGAAAAAAAAATTTGGAAAATATTCCCAAAGGAAATTATCAACGATTCGTACGGAGACCTATTTTTATCATTTCGTAAGTTTAAATAATTTGCAATTTTCATTTTACACAACAATTTAGGCCGTTGGAGAAGACGTTCGAACAACGTTATCGACATTATGCTTCGTACGTTGTTTTGCCTGTTTCTTCGGCGGGCCGTATATAGTCGAAAAATATCATTAGTGACGAAGATATGTATGTATGTTCACTCATGGAAAACTGACTGGCTGACACTGCATGGAATGGGATATGTATTTTATTTTTGTGTAAAATGTCAGACATTACCACCACAACCTTTGGTGGCAATCTTTGCGAGCCCCAAAAAACAACCAATTTACTACCAAACCGACAACATCGAATGACATTAACATCGGTATATATACATACATACACGTGCATTATGTGGTGTACTCGCATGCTGGGGGTGGCACTTGCCGTGTAATCGAAAATGTTATAAACAACATCGAAAATATTATATACTGTCATTCTTCAATTTATTGACAAAATTATTTTTTGTAATAAATTAGAACAGTGATGGTAGAGGAAGATGTGTCAGGTGATTTAGGGGCCATTGAAAAATTTCGAAAATTTTGATGGGAGTTTCTTTATGATTTTGCAACTGGTAAAATTATCCAGAAGTTAAATAGTTCTCTTATTTAATTGTATTTTACAGCTCCAGAGATTTAAGTCATACCATTTAAAGAAAGTTTCTTTATTGCAAGACTAATTGCCAAGATCAGAAGAGTGAACTAATCGAAAGGAAATTTTGAAGAGTGGTCTAACCAAACTAATAAAGACAAACAGTTATATTGTAATAACTAATTTGATTGATTTGTCCACAGTATAACACATTTAGGCCCGATTTACATTAACGCTCCGCTCTCACTCCGATATCACTACGCTCCCGATTCGATATAATCTTGTTGTGTTCACATTACAGTGCTGATATCATGCTGGTACCTATTCGTTCCTATTCACATTATAATACCACTCTGGGTACATTCCCAGTTCGGTCTCAGTTCGATACAAATATCTTTTCATAACAACAAGCCATAACAAGTCTGATATCGCTCCGATAAAATATTACCTGAGTGGTATTGATATTGGAGTGACATTGGAGCGAGAGAGAACCGTGACTGATATCGGACCGATATCAGAGCGATGATGTGAATACACTCATTGTTTATTGTGTAAGAATATTTTATCGAACCTGGAGCGGAGTGATATCGGAGTGAGAGCAGAGCGTTAATGTAAGTCGGACCTTAAGAGTATGTTATACACCAACGGACTAAAGTGTGAGTATTAATCCCGAGTGTGAAGTTAGTTGCCAGAGGGCCTGTAAAGGCCCACGGGCAACAATTCACACAAGGGATAAAAAAAACCACTTGAGTCCTGTGGCGTATATACTGTTTTTTGCACTTCCGGATAATTTAAAATTATAAAAATTAAAAAAAAATTTCTCAAATGTCATTCCAATTGTATGTAATAATATTCCATCAAGTATACTTTGGATAAATCAATGGAATTGTACAATTGGCGACGCAAAGATTACGCGAGCGCTCCTGGTTTTTTAAATTAGAAGCTGTATCAAGTAAAAATTTTTGTATACGTTTAATTGTCGGTAGAAAAATGTACTATACAAATTATGCGCAGATTACTAGATTTTATATCGCCCAGTAATCGTATACGTATATTTTTACTTGATGCTAGTTCTAATTTTACCACCAGAGGCGCGAGTGAGAATCTTTGCGTCGCCAATACAATATAACTGTTTGTCTTTATCTACAAGTTTGAATTTGTTTATTATTTTCAATTACCTAGCAACGCTATTTACTTTAAGTTAAATATTGTGCCCGCTGATTGATTTAAAAGTGGGAGCAAAATAATTTTTTAGTCCCTTGGGACTAAAAGTGGCACTTTACTCCCTATTATGAGAGATTAAATCGTCTTTTAGTCCCGGAATTGCAAAAAAGATATTTTTTTATAAATTCTTATAATTTTAATTTATGTGAATTTTACACTTGGCATCAAGTTACACTTTAATCCGTTGGTGTGTAATATTACTATTTAAATCTTTAACTCGAATTCGGTTGTTAGTATACATTTAAAAATTCATTAACGATCCTGTAAAACAACGGTGCACTAATTACAGACTGAAAAGGAGCTGATAATTAACATACTAAATAAAACAAACGATTCTCTCGCTAATCAGACAGAAAACCACTTACAAACTTTCTCACCTTATTACATACTTAATTTACGTATTTGTTTGTAGGTACATTTTAACATCACAAACTTTACTATTGTACTCTCTAATGACTAACGTAACTTTTCTTGTAAATTAACTAAACGGTTCTTGGGTTGAATTATGATTTTTTTTCGAATTATGCATATAAAGGAAACAATAAAAATTGGCCTACACAAAAAATAACTGTATACACCGTCACTGTTGACAATTTATTTTACCAATAAACAAGACATTAATATTTAATTTATGCTACGACAAAATAGACAATTTGAACATTTTCAAATCTTATAAAAATCATAAGTAACATTAAGTTATCAAATTTAATAATATACCTACAACAAAAAAAAAATAAACTTCGGCGTCTTTTCTTGTTCTTTTGGGAAACAAGTTTTTCATCTTGTGTCATCAACAAAAACTGAATCTATAATTACTATGTGAACTATTCATAAATATTTATATACTATAACCTACGTTTACTAAATAAAAAATAGTGGAGATATTAACATAAAAATCTTTTGTATTGAAAATTAGATGGAAATGACATTAATTAAGGTAAATTCTTGGACTGTCATTTCGAAAAAAAAAATTCAAATATCCAAGTCGGTAAATGAATAGAAATGTTTACGAATTAACAAGGCAGACATAGGAACTAATTAATGGCTTAATTACTGTTAAATTAATTAAGAAATTAAAATATTTGATTAATTAAAAGTGATCGGCTATTACAATTTTTAAATGTTTCTGTAAGGTTTTGATCTTAACCCGACAGCATAGTCTTCTGAATACGAAATATCAAAGATTTAAAATGTCTTGACACATTATAAAAATGGTTAAAGTATTGTTGAAATTTCCAAAATATTAATTTTTTTATGGGAAAACTTTATACAG
This sequence comes from Brachynemurus nebulosus, assembly GCA_035578155.1. Lineage (NCBI taxonomy): Eukaryota > Metazoa > Arthropoda > Insecta > Neuroptera > Myrmeleontidae > Brachynemurus > Brachynemurus nebulosus. The sequence continues at coordinate 72,028,901 of JAPWDM010000003.1, forward strand.
ACATATAGGTAAATAAAGCTTCCAACTTTTCATTAAATTATGTCCAAAAAAAACTTACGGTGTCGCATTTAAAAAAATTCAATTCGTGTAAGTTTTTTTTACCTTCTTTGACCACTTTCATAACTTTTTTATTACTCATGCGGGAGAAGTACTAACTTGGCGCACACATTTCTGTGCGCAAAGTAGCTTTTTGCCCACTGTACTCTTCCCGCATACTTTTTGACAAACTTTTCAAATTGACAATAAAACACGCAAAATTTAATCAAAACACGCAAAGCCGCCTCTTAATTTTTCATTTAATAAATATTTCATAATTATTTCTATAGAAACCGCCAACAAAGTAATTTAAACGATAATTAATTCAGAAAAAAAGACGAATGCTTAAAAATATTATTTTAAAAAGTAATAAAAATGTCAAAAATAGTGATAATAATAGAAAAAAGTATGTGAAATTCGTAATAAAAAATAGTATGTGCAACTCGTGCGGGATTGTCGATTGCCCCACTCAAGCGAGTGAGCGCACTCATTACGTTCGTGCGCTCAACTTCGCTTCCGTGGGCAATCGACAATTTCCCGCACTTATTACACAATATACTATTTTCTGTCCAGTATAATTTTTGAATCGGATACACTACACATGTGATTTAGGTGGTTTCTATTTTGCATTCAATGGATTTTAAAAAAAAATTACCTATTATTTTTTTATTTTCAGAAACAAATAGAATTAAAATTTGTTTATTTTAGAAAATAAAAATATTAAACTACAGGTAAAAATATACTTTTAGTAGACTTTCGTTGATTTAAACTTTGTTTACCAACGGTAGTTTTTTGTAATTAACCGACTCTGAAACTTTTTTTTGAACACGGGTTTCGGCTTAGAATTTTTTTTTTTTTATTTCGGATATCCGGTACCATAACATCTTTAACCGATTTTCGGAAGATACGATACTATTACGTGTTCAAATACTTACGAACACTAGTGTAAACTGTCTCTATAAATAATACTGTTCATTCGTAAATACAAAAGTAATGTGATAGGAGATTGAAATACAATAGCAAATCATTAATATCGAAATAAAATTGAACTGTTTAATATGCACGCAGTGATAAAGGTGATAAAATTTTATTTTTATTGATTGTGATGAAAATAGTCGAAATCAGGGAATTTCGAATATGTCCCAATCAGCATTATCCCGGATCACAATACCATGGCGTTGTACATTTATATTGATTTAGCATTAAATCAGTACAGGTATGGGCAGAACAGACAGACAGACAGACAGACAAAAATGGATAATGACATCGAAATATATTGTATCAATATTTACACTAAAAATTTTTATAGTCTACAGTCGTTAGAGAAATTTTATTAAATCTAACCAACTTTGGTTGTTTTGTAAGTATTTCGGTTTTCCATTGTTAAAGCGGTTGGTAGGATTAAGAAACTATTGAATTCCAAAAAAATTCAATCAATTATTGTGATCCAAATCGTTGGATGAGTTCTTCAGGCAGGCATTCGATGCGCAGAACCTAAAAAAAAATTTTTACACTATGGCAAAGGGCCGGAAAAATCACATCATACGTTTTTTAATCATTATCCTATGTACCTACGTGGATTTTCAAGAAAAAATAATTTTTATAACTGAAATTCGCTGTGTTGTGCAGGATGCTCCGACAGGGATATTTTATTATTTAATCTTTAGCAGAAAGTATTTATTTATCAGACTAACTTCGGTATGTTTTGGGGATTCCTTCATTTGCTTAATTTGTAATTGTTTGCCGTCAAAATTAGCTCAAATATTAACATTGTTTATTCAATGCTAACAAAATAACATACTCAAAAATCATTTTATATCCTCAAGAATGCTTTAATACTCTGATCACCTTAACACCCCTGTGTTTAATTTTAAAAAAATTTATAGTTGAAAAAATATTCCCAGACACTTTTGTAGGTTTCCTTCTTTTTTGTCCTTGTCGTACATTTTTCAACACTACACCAGTGTCCTGAATCAGTGGTTTTTATTTAGTTTTTTAAATATTTGACATAATAATATTTCATCTTCACAAAGTTAAAAAAATGATGCAATACTGTAAAGAAAAGTGAAATATGTTATTTTCAATTAGAATAAAACTATTTTCGTTTGATTTTAACTGATTTGAAAATTCTAAGCAGTACATATTGACATTCACTGATTTTTGTTTTTCAAAATTATATTTTTAATAGTATTAAATATTTTGCAATGAATCTAGTCATTCAGTTATTTTATGTATTTGTTTACAGTTAAGTTATAATTATAATATATCATTAATGTCATTTGTTTTCGGTTTCTTTAAGAAATATTCTTCTGTAATCAAATTATTATTGAATAAATAGAATTTACATAAAAATATAAAATAGTCTTATTAACTTATTATTTATTATTATTTCGTAACCTAATATTCAATTAGTACCCTATGCACTATTTATTTGTTTGACTGGAATTAGAAAAAGACAATCATACGTTAACAAAGAAACTATCAAAAGTGTCTGGGAATATTTTTTCAACTATAGGATACTGTAAGAAACCGTAATATTAGCAAATCAGTTCGGAGCTAAATAAACTATTTTTGGTTGCATTCTTGCTAAAAAAAAACACCATTACAACGACTACGAAACAATGCTGGTGGAAACCGGTGTTTTCTTATTTTTGCCGATTACTGTACTCGGCCATTTTCAATGTTTCTCAACGTCGCGCATCGGTACTAAAATATAATCAGATTAAGATTTTTCAATTTTATAGCATCCGAGCACGATGTCATTAGCGAAATAATATTTGAGTATTTTGATATTTTGAAAGTCACTTAAGTGGGTACTAAAATATGCATAATATATAACTATCAACCATTTTCTAGATGACAGATGGCATTAGTGTCTGTCATTGTTATTTGCTAGTTGTTACCATATATGTGATGTAAATGTAATATCTAAATTACTGTTACAATTATAATATATTTAGCTGTGACATTGTACTATATCGTCGGCCATCTCACGAATGGTCGTATCTCATTTTTCCTGATTTTTCCATTTTTGACGATTTGTGAGCCAGTAATCGAAGTCCAAGTGGCAAACGCGTAAACCGTTCATGAACACAGTTTCTAAACGGCCAAAACTAGGGATACAACGGGTCGCGAGACTTATTTAAAATGCTGAGTAAATATTATCGGCGTCGCAACTCAAAATTTGAATAGAAATACGAAAATGAGATACGACCATTCGTGAGATGGCCGACGATATGCATTATATGTATATAATATTCTAACATTATATATGTAGGTATACTGAATTGTATAGTTTGATAGATTAATGCTGATATGATTATTATTTACATATTTTACAAATAATGATCACGACGAGTTGTCATTCGGTGTTCATGTTCCATTTTTGGTATTAATGATCGGTTATATCGATAAACTTTAATGGGATGCGTGATCATCTCTTAGTATTAACAAAACGGTAAAATTAGTGATTCGATTAAAATGTATGGAAACTAAACTACGTTTTGAAAATATTATTTGTCGGTCCACTCATGGCGGTTTTGAACGGGGTAAAAAGAGGAAAGAAAAGTATTGTTAATAGCAGTGTTTTTCAACCATTTCCATGGCGCGACCCCCTACCCTCCGCTATTACCAACTTTTATTTTTTTATGTTATAAATATCGAATCCGTTCATCATTATTAATTATTTTCATAGTTAGGTATCGATTAAATACGTAATTAAGGACTTGAAACAGGCGCATTTTTATATCGACATCGAAATTGACGACTTATAGTAGCTTCTGAAGGCGCACGTAGCGTAAGAAGTAACATGAGTTTAACACTTCCGAGAGTAATCCATTTGAATTCTTTGAATTGTGAACTCGCGTTAGTGTTTAAATTTATTGAATTGCCTTGTTTAGTACTTGCTCACTTATTATTGTCTAATATGCAAAATTCTATGCTCATTGTAATTATTGAAAATGGATAAGTTTTTGGAAACATATGCACAACCGTCAACTCCAAGTTCCAATGAGAGTAATAAAACAAAACCAAAGAAAAAGTGTCTATATGACGACAATTATTTAAAATTCGGATTTACTGTTATTAAAAATAAGTCGCAATTTTGAAACTTTATCGCGTAAGAGTATGAAACTCTCATATTAATGTAACCATTAATTAATCGTCTCTTTATTAAATATCATATATTGAACTAGAGTGGTTTTATTTTTAAAGTAGGCACTGCGACCCTCTTAGAAAGACTTCGCGACCCCCAGTTTATAAAATGGAAAATTACGTTTGAAAACATTTAAAAATTTTTATTTGTTCATCTACAAAATTATATTGGATAGATATACAGCTGAACTCTTTTTTATGCGGTCTTTTTGTGCCGTTTTTTTTTGTGCAATTTTTTTTTGTGCGGTTTTTTTTGTGCGATTTTTTTATGTGGTTTGTAAAAAATGGCCATTAAAATGTATTACGACAGTAATGGACAGTAAGAAACTTAAACAATTACTATAATAACTTTCTTTGATAAAAATACTTATTAACGGCTTTTAAGCATTTAGTCAATATATTGCATAAGAACATAAGTTATTGCATCATTTAATTTTTTTACAAATGTAATTTTCAAAATTTTCATAATATTATAAAAATGAAATAAAATGCTTCTAGAGACGTAAAAATTAATGCTTTATCTTGTTTATAAAAGCAACTTCTAAGGAAATTTTTAAGTTTAGAGCGTTTTGAGTGATATCTTTTCGATGAAACTTTCTTTATGCGGTCCCGACTAACCGCATAAAAAAAGTTTTTTGTACAATCTGGATCGAACTATACTTTTTATAGCTATTTATGATATTTTTGAATATATTTTTTTTGCGCGATTTTTTTATGCGATCTCATGCACCACACAAAAAAAGGATCAACTGTATTGGTTTTAACGTCGAAATCGCAATTATTAAAACAAAAATATACAATTCCCCGCAGTAATAATTATTAGTCATCAACATGTAATTTGATGTTAATTATGTCAACCGAAGCCATAGGAGGCCAAAAGAAATTTAGCAACATGTATGTAATAATATTTTCCTCTCATTTGTAAAAATAGGTTTTTCAATCAATGCAACATTGTGTGATTGTTTTTCAATGTGAAACCTTAAAAAATTTACAAACACCCCACAAATAAATATTTGTTTCAATTAGAAAGCCAAACCACTTCCCAACAATTCGCTTGGGGTTGTCGAGAAACTGATAATTAAAATGTATATGTATGTACAATATAAGGTATCAATGAACTGGAGGCACAATTTCCTATTTTTGGTAGTCCATAATTTTATTTAAACAAAATAATTATTAAATTATTTTACATTTTAACCTTATTTATTAATTAAATTTAATTAACTTAACATTTTCAATTAAAGCCGAACCATTAATTTTGTTATTTATTAAAAAAAATTAATTAAAAATTGATAAAAATTCTAAAATAATATGTCATTAAAATATTTGTGTATTTATAAAAAATAATTTAAATTATTATTTTTTATAAAATAGTACCTACACTTGTTTATCTTCCAATACGCGCGATATACAGAATGTTTCAGAGTAAGTGTATCATAAATTAAAACAACTAATCAGTTAGAAATTACTGGAATTTGAAAAACAGAGTAAAAAAGTTTGCAACAAGTATATTTTTCAGGGACCAGAAGAATTTATTTACCCTTATTTCTCAATCAAAAAATAATTAGGTATACCAATAAAATCTCAAATTATTGATTTCTTTTTCAAATTTCTGCTCGGCGCTCTCACCACCAAAAACCGTAACTGCCAAAAAATTGCTATTATGACAAAAGTCTCCACAAAGGTCAGAAAATGTTTCTTGAATAAAGTGTGCGTTATACATTTTCAAAACGTACTTTTAGCTCTGATTTCTTTATTTAAAAGCTTTTCTACAATCATTACTTTAGAAGTTATCTATGGTTAACCAAAAAAACGATAATTTAATCATTGATATTTTTGACACTAATAATGCTACAACAAATAGAAGCAAGATTTTTGAAACCTCAAGCTATGCTTTTTGAGGTAAAAATACCGATTATGTAAATATATGACTCCACGGACTATGGGATTATTTAGATTACGATAACTCTTTTAAGTTGTATTTAAAACATATGTGCAATTCGTGAAATTACTTAGATTTTTTGTTCATTAAAAAATCACGAAAATAATCGATTTTTTCATGACTTTTTCAAATTTTCATTTAATTCATACTATGTTGATTAGGTTCTTAAAATTTTTTGTATAAAAAATTTCTTACAAAAAAAATGAAATAATTTAATAAAAAATTTTGACCATGTCTATCACGGAACACTATGTATCTATTATTCAGTCATTGTTCTGATTTTTTATGAGATCAAGCACTTCAAAAAATAAAATAAATAAAAATTGCAGATAATATGTACAGGGTCGTGGGTATATATAGCTTGCTCGACAATCATTTATTTTCGAAAATGTGGAAAAAAATTTAAATGTAAAAGCGAAAAAAAAATTTATTAACGAAGCATTCAAGTGTTAACTAATTTCATGTTATTTTAAGATTGAAATCACGTATATTTTTCGATGTATTTACATAGCCAGCCATTGTAGGTAGCCCGTTGTGTGTTGTATTTTCATTTTTATTTACACAAAGCCGTGTTGTTGTACACGGGAGTACAGAATATTCGGTTTAACAATGAAATACACATAAATAATTTGAAATAAAGTAAAAAAATGTTTTTTAAGAAAAAGCTTTTAGTTAAAAATGGGCTAAAGAGAATAAAATAACTTTTGAGTGAAGTTTGAAGCAATATGCAACATAATTTATAAAAGCTTGAGGCGTTATCATTAATTATTTCTGTTTAGGATGTTTTGGATATAAGTGTAGCTCTTTTACTTTTCAGTAGTAACCAAACTTAATTAAACGCCTCAAGCTTTTATAAATTATATTGCATATTGCTTCAAACTTCACTCAAAAATTATTTCATTCTCTTTAGCCCATTTTTAAATAAAAGCTTTTTCTTAAAAAACATTTTTTTACTTTAATTTATTTACTTTTTAGTCTGGTCACAATTAATTTAAAAAAAAATTAAAGAAGTAATATTTTTACCTATATTTTAATCGGTTAATTTACCCTAATCAAACATAACTATGGAAACAGGAAATTGCAATATAAAATCAATGGACAATATTTGACAATTCGAAATGTCAAAAAAATTGCATAGGACTAAAAATCAACAATTTTGGTTTGGGTCGATTTAGGGCAAAACTAATTATACAATATTGCATTGTCATCAAGGTTAGACAAGTATACAAAATTTGAAACCTCTAGCTCAATTAGAAGTTGTCTAAATTTTGATTCCAAGATTTGATCTAAACCAACATATTAACATAGCAAGTTAAATAAAAGCTTTTAAAAATGATATGGAAGTAACCAAAATTGACACAACACATGTGAGACACGTACAAAAATTGATTTTTTAGCCAATTTTTCCTTTACGATTTACAGACAAGAAAATTTCAAACTTTTCTCGGATTTCCAGAAAATTTCAAAAGTCGTTTCTTACTCAAAATTTTTGTATTCTATTTTCGATAAAATAAATCACCACTACCAAGGATATCAATTAAAGACTCTAAAGAAATCCGAATCTTTAGATTTTTGAATTGGGTCATTTCGACAGGGCAGGGCAAAAATTAAGGATTTTATTAGGGATATTCAAATTATTTTCTAGTTTTTTACGGTATGACCTAAAGTGTAATTAGATCGTTAGTACGGAGGCAATTAATGGCAACCCGAAATCCTACAAAGGTCCAAATTTACTAAAAATACTACGTTTCCTTACTATGAATCTATTTATGACATATTGAAATTTCAAAGAACTACCTCAAACAGAATATGCTAACATTTGGTTACACAGATTTCACAGTAAAAAGACGTGTTTTGTGGGAAAATACTTTGCTAAACTATAAAAAAAAATACTGTTAATTTTTATATTTTGTAATAAAAATATTATATGGACTTTATAGGAAAAACTCGTTCCTACTAGAGGGAGGGGTTCAAGGTAAAGGACATCTGTAGTCGACATGGAGAGGGGGAGCATTTAAAAGCGGTCGAAATGAAACTACGTGGTTTATGGACACTCCATTATTACCACAATCCTCGAATGTGGTTGTTACGACTTGAATATTTAAAAAATAATTTTTTCTACTCGTACTATTAAAAGTAACATTTTGCGCACGGCTAACTATATGTAAAAATTAACAATTGCCCACACAATGCGGAAATAGCCGTGAGAAATTATTTCCCACGGCTTAATATAATAAAAAAGTAGGCTTTGTCTTTGATTTAACATAATAATCTATATAATTAATACTAAAAATATACATGTGTAAGTTGATTATTTATTATTGTTTCCATAGTTTCAAAGTATGCTTTTGCAAAAATTTGAACATCTTATCATTGACATTATAAATTTAAAAAATTTTTACTACTTATTTAAATTTTATTTTAATTATTTATGTTAAATTTTACGAGCAAAAATGTGCTCGTAGAAAAAGTATAGTGTAAAATACGTGGGAAAAACTTATTGTACAATATACTATTACACTCTCAGGATTCCAGTTTTTGAAACTCACACTGCTTGTGGAAGCAACGTCGAATTTCGATGGATCAGCTACCAAGACAGAAGAAAAAAACAATGCTAACATGTTTCTAGTTCAATAACTGTACAACAAATTTGTGTTTCAATGTAGTTCCTTATACAAATAATATAAATTTTTAATGATTTTTTTCGAAAAAAAAAAAAGAAAATTATTTTTACGGCTGATTGTTAACAAAATAGTGTCCAATTTTATTGTTACACTCTCGCATAGATAGATTCGTACGATGAATTTTTTCCCTCTGCACATACATGGGCAATTTAATATGAAAAATGGGACAACCATGTAGCCAATTTCACATGTCTCTTTTTTATCTAAAAATACATATACAGTGTCACATACACGTGTAGGTACAGTAATCAAAAAAATAACTGTAACACTGACAAGGAAGGTACCCCAAGTGTACCACACCGATTTCTTTCATTTTGTGATATGTTAAAGTACTTAAAAAAATATTAGTTACGCGTTCCTTTTAACTGCTAACTCGTCGATTTAAGGGATGAAAATCACCCTTAAAGTTCACCACCAAAAACAGTTTTTTTAAAAATATTTCGTAAACTATTTGGAATTTTGAAATAAAATCAACGCCAAAATGTTTCTTATAAAAAGGTGTTTATACAGACACAACTAGTTTACGAGATATTTTTAAAAAAATGTTTTTGGGGGTGAACTTTAAGGGCGATTTTCACCCCTTAAATTGACAAGTTAGCACTTAAAAAAAATACGTATCTACTATTTTTTAAGTACTCTAACATATCACGAAATGAAAGAAATCGGTGAGATACACCTGGGGTACCTTCCTTGTGAGTGGAGCAAAATAATTCTAATTTTAGAAGAATATTTCGAGCCATTGTCGCCGATTTATCGTAAGCGACACTTTTATGAAAATTGAGATTTTTATTGCAAGCAACATTTTAAACTGTAACGGACCAAGCAGTGTTAACGTTTTTCTCCAAAATTCGTTAATTAACGAGTTATAGCAACTCGTTTAGTTTATCGTTAATACAACACATTTTCACATTTTAGCGTAACCGACAATAACCATCTTCATCGTAAGGTTAATAAAATAATAGGAATAATACGCTCAGGCGTAATAAAATTAAGACAGCAGAAAAATCGCAAGCGCCATACAAATATTTTAAAAAATCCTTCTCCTATAAAATTTGATATTTGTCGGTTACGTTAAAATGGCAGTAATGGCTCGATTTCTTCATGAGTGTCACAATAATTTTTCCCATTACTGTATTTTACATTTATGAATTGTACATTCAAGTAAAAAAATGTACAATTTTGTATTTTTTTTTTTTTGTAAAATGACTGTGATGGAACGTATAGTACACAGTTATGCTACGGTAGTAAACGCAATACAAGATAAGTATGAAAAAAAAAATTGTTGGGATTGATATAAATGTATGCGTTATGGGTAACGAGGCGGGGGGGGGGGTAGAGGCTTATGTTAATCGACGTATACGAAGGTTTTTTCGAGTACCCGTGTAGTTTATTTAGTGGAAAAATTAAATACGCTGTATAATTATAAATGAGTGAAAAATTGTTGAACTGAAAAACTGAAAATATTTGTGTGGTAGAATTTTCTAGATATTAAAAATTTATTAACCGTTTAAATATTTTATTAATAAATTGAGCAAAAGTTAAAGTAACTCTGGAAAAAAAATCCAGGCTACAAGAATTACTTTTACACATTTGCCTAATGCCTAAAAAAGTGTAGATATTTGTCTGAATTACATGGTCGACAAAGTGGTCGGAAAACGACATTTCATATTACACGACCTAATTTTATTCCAATTAATGGCGAAAATGATTTCAGGCTACAATAATTCTATTCAAAATTAAACAATTGCTTTTAAACATTTTTCTAATGCTTAAAAAAGTTGTGGAAATTTGTCGGAATTACATGGTCGGACAACGCGACATTTCATATTACACGACATAATGTTATTCCAATTAATGGCCGAAATGATTCCAGGCTACAAGAATTATATGTACTCAAAGTTAAAGAATTGCTTTTGAAACAGTGTTGACAGGGTAGATTAACCCACTTTGGGCCTCTAGCAATAAATAAAACAAAACTAGGTAAATAATGTGATAGACTAAAACAAATCTCAAATATTGATTCAAATATTCAAAATAGACACTTTGACCGGGCTCTTAAAAAAACTGGGCCCTGATGATCCGGCCGTGCGTCCGATACAACATCGAATCGTGTAGGTGTGTATCTACTTTATCTTTCCAATACAGTTTAAATGTGCCCGAGCGATGGCTTATCAACGATACAATCGTATATCGTACAGATCGTGTCGCTTAGGTGTGCAGCCAGGCTTCGTGAATTAAGGAAATTGAATAACAATTAGAGAATTTAATGATTTCAAGTTCAGTAATCGTAGAGGCGATTAAACCCTACGGCCAGACAAATGTTCACCACCATAAATCAAATTAAACCAATTAAAAATTATAGATTTATGTAAATATGAAAATATTTAAATTTTTGAATGGTCTACGTTTTGTTTGTTTGATTGAAATAAAATTATTATTAACAAATTGCTATTAACATAAATTATTCACGTTCGTTCGAAAATCAAAATACCCCCGTCGCAGCATCCTGCATAACATAGCGAATTTCCGTTTATAAAAAATAGTTTTTCTCGGAAACTAGTTGACATAGAATAATAGTTTAAACACCTTTTTTATGTAATATTTTCTCCTCTTTTAAATGAATTTGATAAGTGGAAATTTTGAAAAAAAAAAAACTAATTTTTTGCAATAACAAAAACCATGTTCCTGGCATCCGACGTGTCTGGCTGACGAGCCCATTAAAGGGTTTAGGACTTCCAATATTTTCACAAAATTTCGTAAAAAGTGGATACTTGGTTCGAGAGTTATCGCGCGGACATATATATATATATATATATATATATATATATATATATATATATATATATATATATATATATATATATATATATATATACAAATTTTAGTGAATATTATTTTCGATTTCTAGGGACCTCAAAACAAATTTCTGCCATAGTCCCGGGCTTAAGTAGCGTCATGACAATGGCTGTAATAGCTGAATTCCATTGAAGGAAAGTCGCTAAAAAAAAGTGGGCATCAAAATTTTTTAAAATCAGATAATATTTTACATGCGATGTACCCATGTTTTTTAAAAATATTATTGAACGCATCGAATACATTTGACTATGTTTGCTCTTGTAAACGGCTCGTTAATTTAGATAATTAATTTCTTGAAATCTTTTAAATATTCAACATCCGTCTCATTACGTTATCTTTGTCATTATGTATACATACGTAATGTACACAAAAATCAAATATTACCATACCATTCAAAAATTTGGTACAATGCTTATTTAATTAGTATGTGTCAAAATTAATCGCACTAGCTTGAGGAGAATTTTGCACAAAAACCTTGGATTATTTGTTAAGCAGGTCCACTGGCTCAGCAACTGAAGCCTAACGACCATCCGCTTCTTTCGCTTCTGAGTTTGCTTCAAAAATCGTCTCTTCTGATGAGCTGCATGTCTCATTGGCATTAGAGCAATCTGTAAAGAGATCCTTATTTCGCCATAGGGCCAAGTTACAAGGAAATCAAAGGGAACCAGAATCAGCTGGAGAAATTATTTTAGACGCAGATGTGCTTACTACGGCAGATGGAAGTAGCTTTTTATTGAAGGACGATATCACAGGAGGAATTATTTAAGACTTTAAAACACGACGCCAACGTATAGTAAACTGAGATGATAATACTGTGTGTACGACATGTAAGAAAAGCAAATATAAAGATTCCAATAAATGAACTTTTATCTAACTGACGTCATTTAAAAAGTTATACAGACATATATAAAAAGAAATGCGGTTTTCTGGACCCGATACTTAAAGCTGCAACATTTTTGAACTTATAACATTTGTTCCACATTTGTAAATAATTCCATGTTGTAAGTAATTCCACATTTTATTGCTAATGTCTTCTCGTTAAATAATATGTAGGGACAAGTTCCTCTGTACAACGACCCAAAATAATAAAACTGGTGGTTATTGACAGGGTACCTTTTTTACAAGCATCAAAAATATAAAACTGGTGGCGATTGTCATTGGGGGGTGGGGGATTGTCCGGGCACCCGACGAGACAGCCACATAAGTGAAGTTGTGTTCTATAAAATAATGGAAATGTTTGCTCTTTAATATAAAGTCATAATACTTATATGGGAAAAATTTATTTTTGTTCATTTTATTGTATGTACACTGGTTACTCGTTGTAAGCAACATCAAAATTGAAATAGAATCATATGCCTTACTCTTTTTACGTATATGCAAATTTTATTATCTAAAAAGAGAAAGATATATGATTCTATTTCAAGTTGCTTACAACGAGTAAAAAGTGTATTTTTGAAAAGAAACTTCTTTTAAAAGTTTTTGAGTCTGATTTGATTTTATATTTATTGTCTATAGGTAAATAAATTCAGATAATTCCAAAATCTTCTAGTAGAAACGATTCTAAAAATATTTACAGTAACAATTTACCACAAAATCAATTGATTACTTGAATTTAAGTATATTTGGGATGGTTTCTTACATCGCCGTGTAATACCTTCTATGTACACCACTCAATGAATAAAATTCCCTTTAACCGCTTGTAAATTAGGTAACACGTAGCTGAGCTGTTAGCTGTTGAGCGAACAGGAAATCAATCAAACAATGAATCAAAAATGTTGCACTAATTAAAAAAAAAAAATATTTTGAATATTATAATGAATACATCTCTAATTAATCCAATTTAAACCGAAAAAACATGAATGTTTTTTTTTTTCTTTTTTAAATTAACATTACCCAAATAATTTTTATATATAAAAAAACCATTTAATTTCAATTTAATTGGGCGTTACGAATATTTACGACACAAACGCAATGAAAACAAGATCAAAATATTTAAAAAAAAATTCTAAATTGGTTTCTACCGAATGAATAACTTCTGCGGAAAAAATTGTTTTATTGATTTTAAAAATTAATTAATTGATAGTTAAAATATTTAACAGCACTAAAAAGATGTAAAAAAATTACAAAAATTTTTATTTTCATTACAGCCATAATGTTTTTTATGTGTTTTCGAGGTAATTTACGCAAGGAAGTCAGATCAAGCAGGCGTATAGGAAATGAAAATGTTTGGGAAGATGCCAAACTGATATCTGTGGAATTTCTGATATGTTAGGATAAATTTTTTAAAAGTCTGAAAAAGTAACACATTTTATTTATTTGTGACCTAATTCGTAAAGTTTAAAGACATTTTCTTTCCTGTTTTTCTATATACTCGTATACTATGTATTTAATACTGTCGAAAAAGCTGAATTTTTCCGAAAAATAAAGATAGTCGTGATAAACTTCAAAAGATAAATATAGTCGTGTGAGTAGTGAGTTTTGGGGATATCTAGATCTACCACCTTATGGACAAAAACATAACACCGCTCACCACCGAGCCTAAGAGCAGTTAACAGACCGGCTTAATCAGTTTACAGCTGTTAGGCTGGGTAGTGGTACAATATTTTTTGTCTATAAAATGGTGATCCTGTAAACTCCCAAAATAAGTTTCTTTTATTCCTGGTTGATAATATTGTTATCATTTAGCTAAAAATTCATGTATATTGGAATATTATAAAGTTATTTCATTTACTCCAAGACACTAGAAAAATCACATAAAAATGCCTTAGGCCTAACAAGTCCCTTATATATATATATATATATATATATATATATATATATATATATATATATATATATATATATATATATATATATATATATATATTACGTAATTTTAAAATATTTTATGGGAATTTGACAAATCAGTTTATTACAACAATCAGTGTAGCTTTTAGTTAATTTATTACAATAATCGATAATTAAATGAAATCTATAAATGTACACAAAAAAATAAGAAATTTACATGAAAGTTTTTATTTGAAAATAGTATAAGTATAGGCCTGTCATGCCTAACGTGTCTTTTCTAGGGTTAAATTAAAATGATAATCTTACATGAATTTCTTACGAAGCAAAACAAAATTGTCTGGTTCAAAAGAAGGTGCAACGTCCCTATAAGCAGCATTTAAGCTTTCTTAATTTTAATCAGAGATTTCTTTTAGTGGGGGAACTGACTTACAATAATTTAAAGCATTTGATTTTTCATTGCAGTGACTTCTAGTATCTTGGTTCACAATATTTAACATTGCAAATAAGAAAATTATTAGACAGTTTGAAGTGTAATAAATTCTGAAGTTCCCTCTATAAAATTACAAAAAAATAGTACCTACTATCAAGACGATACTTTTTCACATAAAACTGTGCATACTTATCTTCTTTTTACAAACATACTTACAAATTGGATACTCCAAAATTTATTATTTATATTGGATATGGTTACAAAACAAACCAAATATTAATGAACCATAAAAGATATTAAATCAACGAACCGAAACTCCGGAATCGGCACTATTGGTTAACCCCATTAACAATGGTTGATGATGATATTGAACGGCGAACAATATTTTACCGCGATACGATAGAATTTATTATAAAAATTTCTCAATACTTGTGATAGGAGACGGTGAGGATGACGCATGGCGGGAGGGAGAGGAAAATTAAAACCATTTATTTTATTGTGAATAGGTATATGAAAACTGGGATATTTGTATGAATTAAATATTTCATTAGTGGGAGTTGTCGCGGAAAATAGATAGGTATAGTTGAAATTTTTGTCATACCAATTTATTTATAATAAATTCATTATTACGGTACAATTATTGCGGTATGAATTAAGTAGGTACATATTCTATGATTACAGTAAAATCTTTCAATTACAAATACAAATATATCCCTTTGTTCTTTAAGTGACATCCCAATTGAGGAACTAAATGAAAAAAGCGGTTTATTCTATTACTGATAAAATAAATGTTAAGAACTTTTTTAAAGCTAATAGCTTATGCTTATGGTTCTTTTTCTGCTAAAATATCTGACCTCAGTTTTTTCTGTAATCCATAGCTTTGTCACAATTTCTCTTTGTTATAAATTAAAAAAAATTTAATTATATAGATACTTTCCTCTTTTTATTTTTTACAAACTTTAGTTAAAAATTAGCATATTATTTATTATATTCTAAATAAAAAACACTTTAAGTTAAAGTTAATTTTTTTTTATGATTTACTGTGTTACATGTCACAAGCCTTAAAGTTAATTTTTTTTTATGATTTACTGTGTTACATGTTAAGAAAGTAATTTAATTAAAAAAAAATGTACAAAATATCCTGTAAACTTGAAGATAATTCAAATAAACTGATGTTGCATGCATTTAATTTTAGTTTTTACTCTCTACTGTAAAGTTGATATTTTGGACTTAAGTCCTTTTGTCTGCCCGCGCTAGATATAGAGTCCGCCAGAAAGTTGCTTACCTAAGCAAAACTTTTTATATCGAATTTCTCTTGATAATGTTCTTAAATTAAAGTCGTACCCACAGAAATTTGCACGATTAAAAAAAAAATTGTAATTTAAAAAATTCGTTTGGAATTGAAATTTAATCAAAAATATTAAATACTAGCTACTGTTCCAAAGAAATGAATTTACGTTTTTTCTTTCGTTATTTCTGTATCACACTGTATATGTATCACGGAACCGGAAGTAAGTCTTGAGAGCTGTTTCCAATGGAAAATTGCAAGAACTTACTGTAAATTCAAAGTTACTGATTAGAAATTTCATTTTATTTCATATTTATTTCATTACCGCTAAAATAAAAAAATTGTATCGCAACGCAAAGACACTTATTAATTTTTAATCGCTGTAAGAATTTCTTTGCTTCAAATCGCTAGAGATTTAGAAAAAAATCCATTGAAAACGGACCGAACTCCCGAATTTTTAACGAAAGAGTAGCATGTTAATTTTATAACACATGATTTAGTTCTGTTGAAACACTTGTGAAGTTTAGTTTCAGAAAAAAGTTAAAATTTCGAAACAAAAAAAAGATTTATCTATTTAATTATTTCTTCATGATATGACTTCCATTTTAGGCTAAATTAAAACCGTTAACATTCATTTGGAGCCTGCTGTTTACCAATGCCTTCAATTTGATTTATTTAAAACAAAATTTGAATATATTAAAAATTTTGGTAGCAATGCGCGTGAACAAATTTGATTAATTTTTCAATAATTTTTGAGAAATTAGTTGCACTCCTGTTGATTTACATATAAACGCATATTGAAACATACTTAAGATATTATTAATATCAATTAATGCAAGTTTACATAAATTAATTGAGATATAATTATGAACGTGATAAATTAGAATAATAGTTCTAGCTAATTAATTTTATAATTTTTTTCATTTTTTTTTTTTTATTAATCGATGAAAAAGGTAAATATATACATTTGTACATATGTATATATGAGAAATGTACCCATTTATTAATATTTATATGTAATTTAAATAATATTTAACATAATTTATAAATAAATATAATTTTTGTTATTAATGATATTTATTTAATTAATTTAAACAGTGATAATTTAAAAAACGCACGTATTCGTTAAGTACTTTGATATTTAGGTATAAATTAGTAAAATATTTTCCAGAAAAAAACTGGAACAATTTAATTAAATTATTATTGGAGAAATTGTCAAAAATCCACAAATAATAAGTATAAAAATATCAGAGTACAATTGAACCCCGATACGTAGCCAAATTTTTAAGTTTACTGACGGTTTACAATGACAAGCTATGCGAAGGAGATGCACTGATTCTTGTTTCTACCTTCTTATTTTACTTCTTAGGCTACCCGGTTTTTTGATTTTTTAACGCCCAGATTTAACCAAATAACTATTCTACGAACTAAAAAACAGTTGCGAACTAAATTATGATTCAGTATTATAAAAGTATTGCACGAATAAATTAGTTATTGGTCAGTTTACTAATAATATGTTTTAATTTCCGTATATCGCGAATCCTCTCTCCCAACTTCGTATATCAAAAACTTCATGTTTTAGGACACACAAAAAACATATTAAATACAGTATTTATATATATATATATATATATATATATATATATATATATATATATATATATATATATATATATATATATATATATATACATATATATATATATATATATATATATATATATATATATATATATATATATATATATATACCTACTTATCTATGTATATACCGTGTGAGTTTTTTGAGAGTTGCCATTCTGATTACAGCCAAATCATTGATTTAATCGAAAAATTGTTCAAATAAGAGTTGTAGATATCGACGGCGGCAACCGACTGCTATAATCAGGAGCTTTATAGCTATTATGGTTTTTGAGCTATGATACAAACATAGATTTTTAAATGAGATTATATATTAATTTTTCGATAAAACTGATCTAATGCATTAATTAACAACATAAATAAGCAGAAAAAAATTTTTACCTAATTTTAATTTTTAAATTTTTCTTTAATTTATCAGTTAGGTGGTTAAAATATGCATATGTACTTGAGGCTACTTCAACCGTTAGTGTTCTGGTTGATTACATTTCTATTACATTCAAGAAAATAACCTTTTCCAGTACCATTTCTATCATACAAATTTGGCTGAAATAAAAATGGCGACTCTCAAAAAACTCACATAGTATATAGGTAGCCAACATCAAAGGGTGTAATTAGCATAAATCTTAAGTTCATAGTGATGAAAACACAGATTTAAATCTAAATACGTTTTTTTTCTTTTGTGTGTCCAAAAATTGAGAGTTGTCAGATGCGAGGTTGGGACAGAGAAGTTCTATACTTATAATTTGTATTATAAACTGTATAAAACCTGTTTAATATGTACAAACATAAACAAAATTTGTACAAAGCTTTCAGAATTGTCAAACTGATTCCCGAATAAAATTTAATCGATAGATTTTTTATTAACAAAAGTATCTGTGAATAATGTTAATTTAGTTCACAAATTTAGTTATTCGTTTTTCATAATACTGGCCCTAAATTTACTTTTTTTATGCTGAACTGAACTGATCCTGGAAGAATGATTTTTTTGTAAAAATTCGAGAAATCATCACTATGGAACATAAAGACGCCCAGTAAACATTAAAAATACATTTACAACGTTTTATATAAATAAAACACATTTGCAAATAGCTACTATATGTATAGACACGATAAAGGTACATATTGGATATTTTAATATTCAAAACAATCATGTACCTACATATATCCGAATTCAGCAACTACTAAACTCCTATCGGATTGTACGTTCAACAACAAGCAAGAAGGACCAGAACACATTCGGAATATCTACAGTGTTCATCCTTGAAAATGATAATCTGAAATCAATATTGATACGATATGATTTTGTTCGAGCGTAGCTACTACATGCAGTCAAGATATTCATCTTTATTTTATTCGACGTAATAAAATTCGATTTGGCGCGAGAAAGTATTTTTTCTTGTCAATATCTGTGTATAAAATGTAGGTATAGGCGAATCATTTTTTTATTAGATATATAAATACAAAAATAAGATAAATACAAAAATATTGGTGAAAAGGTTTCCGATTCTAAACTTGTTACGATTCCACGTACATACATGGGAGTAGTAGTAAAAATGATTAAAACGTGGCAGGAATAAACGTGGCAAAAAGCGGAATTTAAAGTGAATTGACAATAAAACAAAACGGGCAAAAGGTATAGAACAGTAATCTCTCGCTGGGTTCACACTGAAACAGTAAGTAGTAATAGACTGTCGTATACAAATCCTATGTATAAGATCAGGACCGGATTTATATCTGTTGAGGCCCCGGAGCCTCCACTAATGTGGTGGCTCCTGAACACTCCTTATGTAGAGGCCTCTGCTGAACAGTAATCTCTTATAAAAGATAGGTTCACACTGAAACAGTAAGTACTAATAGACTGTCATATACAAATCCTATGTATAAGATCAGGCCCGGATTTATTTCTGTGGAGGCCCCGAGGCACTTCTAATGTGGTGGCCCCTCCTGACCACTTCTTATGTAGAAGCCTGTGAGTACTTTTGTGGAGGCTGCCTTGGAAAATTTCCGAAATTTTTCAAATTATCGTTCCTATTTTTATTCTAATTTTGAGATTTAATTCAATTTTGTCGAGGCCCCAGGGTACGTGCCCCAAGTGCTTTTATCTAAATCCGGCTCTGTATAAGATATACGAAAGAATTTTTATGTGTGAGTACTAGTGATGTCGAATAATTAATCGATTAATCGGTTTAGTCGACTAATTTTGTTTACTTTTAGTCACTTTTTAATCGACTATTTTACTGTCGACTAAATGACTAAAATGACTAATATTTTTTTAAATGACTAAAGACGATTAATTTAATAATTTTTCTGCATTATTTATGACTCGAAAAAATGAAAACTAAAAATTATCATTATTTATGATTTTTTACTTTTATGTGAATAATACATTAACGTATTATTCACATAATTATTATTATTTTTAAAAAAAAAAAAATAATAAAAGTCAATAATTAAATTTAAAACATTGTTTCTGAAAGAGTTACAAAGGTTACCCTATTCATGAATTCGACTAAAAATTTAGTCGATTAATCGACTATTCTATGCTCGATATTTTCGACTAATGACTAATTTTGTCGGAAAAACAACTTTAGTCGATTAATCGACTAGCTGCATCTCGACTCGACATCACTAGTGAGTACTGAGTAGTACCAAGTAGTACAGACTTAAAAGAAGCTAATTTTGTCCGCGTCACAGATATGACGTCATTTCTGGTTATGATTTTTAAACTTTACTTAAGTCATGGAAAACATGGATGAAATTTATGTCAAAATGTAGATTTTAACGCATACAATGAGGCTGTAGAGGGATGTCAGGCTTAATTAATCTACAGCCATGCGGGTTAATTAATCCATGGTGCCATGGAGTTGCGCCATTTGATTATGGCCTATAAATTATCAATTTTCTAAAAAAACATTTTTGTCAGAATAAAAACATCCTCTATATATAATTTGACAACGACTTATTCTAACGTAAAAGTCTAATCCCATGATGATTTTCTAAATCTGACAAAAGTTATCTTTGCTATTACCAAAAGTGACAAATAAATTGATTAAAATATCCAATAAATGAAAAGACAGACACCACACATAAAACACTTTACGTTGAACGTGAAAATTCGTGCCGTTATTAAATAATTGATTTGTAGAACACAATTTTCAAGAGATTTTACAATTTTAATGATGATAGAAAAATCGGGAATGAAGTCCGGTGGTACAGAATAAAGACTGCTGAACAGCGTTGGCAGCCGTACAATAATTATTGTACGCGTATAATAATTTGGACATTTGTACAATGTACAATCTTGGCTTTACAATAATACAATAATTTTAAATATTTTAGCTTTTTTGTATTATATTTTGAAATGAGTCACATAAGTATTAACTATGCATTTATAATTGACCTACATGAAAATATGAATTTTCCGTGCAATATCATGGATACAACGTCTTTACACGAAGCATGGTATTTTCCTATCGTCTGGTATTTTTTCCTATAGAATACACCAATAAGCAATAGAAAATATAACGTGTATACCCGCGTATAGGTCAAATCTCATTGGAAGTAAATGTCTTAATGTGATGTCATAAACATAATAAAAAAATGTTTACGAAAATGTATATTTTATGTAATTTTAATTTAACTCTAATATAATTTAAAGTTATACTTTTATAGAGATTTTATTCAAATTATGCAGTTTTTGCACATAAAAGCCCACCTTGGAATTTATCGATCTTATCAACTTTGAAAACGCTTTTTTATTAGTTTTATACAAATAAAATACCAAAACTGAAATAAATAGAACTTAAATATTATATTTCTTATTTAGTAATTCTTATTTCTTAAATTATAAATCGTTATTTTTATTTCCGATCTTCGTTGTGGGAGATATAATTATTTAAAGGCCTAATAATAAGGAAAATTTGAAACCAAATTTTCTGGTGTTTTAGCGAACATGCATACATATTAAAAAGTGTAATAATTTAGACAAATAAACAATAATTTTGTACAATAATTTAGACAAAAATACAATAATTTTAGGGACCCTGGTACAATATATTCTTGTTAAAGAGCTGCCAACGCTGCTGCTGAATAACTTCTCAACAATTTTTCACATAATAATGAAAAAAGTGTGCGCTTTAGAAGATTCTCAGTTTTTTTTTTTTTTGGTCAATAATTTTTCAATGGTTATCAATTCGTCGAGTGTGCTTGCTGTTCGTATCCAGTGGCTCAACACACAACGATACGATGTTTTCGTCACGTCCTCCAGACACAACTTGAACAACAAAACTCTAAATCCACTCGTTTCGACACTACCGCCGACATACATACAATCCTGTAGTTCTCTATTGTTTCTTGAACTTCGGGCGTTTTACTCATGTTTAGATAGAGTTTACTATCTCTTAATGATACATATCTTTTTCGAATAGATCTGTTTCTGTTATTCATATTGCTTATAAAATTATTTCTCATTTTCCATATTTTTTTTTTTAATAACTTACCCAAAATAATTTTTAATCATTCTTAAAATCTGGAATCTTTCTTATTGTGTACGGTAGCTTTTTTATAAAAAAGAAAATACTGCCATTAAGTTTGTTTATGTAAGTCAAAAAAAAGTTTTTTTTGCAAATTCTGAGAAAACTTAAACCCTACACTAGACACCTTTACTTGACTGTCCTCCCAGAATAATCTTAAAAGGTAGTTAAACCTTGACGTCTTTGAGGGGCGACGTTTCAGGAGTCACACGCGCGATGAAAGTATAAAAACCTTTCAACAGTTAAAAAAAAATATTGGACTTTTTTCTTCTGAAATAAAGTTGACGACCAAAAGAAAAAAAAAGAACGAAAATTTTTGGTAACTTCAAAAATGTAAACTTTACCGCATCGATGCAGCATCATGACTTTCAGATGCGTCTAATACTACATGATGCGCTGCTGATGCTCTCTTGAAATTTGATGCACATTAGATGTTTTTGAACGAGATATTGGCATCATTTAGCCTCTGATTTGGCTACAGATAAGACAGATAATATAGCATGCTAGACTATAGATAATATAGCAATACAGTCCTTGTATAGGTATATTATCTTTGAATTTCAACTTTAACTTATTTGAAATTGAAAATATTGAAATTATTTGAATAAAAAATATTACATACCTATTTTGAGTGCAAGATGTATTCAAATAGTTTAAACAGTTTTAATGAAAGGTAAATACATTAATCTTTTTCAACAATTTGTTTTTCGGAATCATTCCTGTTGGTGTTAATACCTACATAATATGGCAAGTAGTTATAATTCTACATTATACCACATTACATGCATCTTGGACACGCATCACCAAATTTCTTGATGCATTGTTTTAACGCATCAAATGCAAAAATGGACTTTCGATTTTTCGTTGTGATGCGTTTTTGAACTTTTGACTCTGCCTCATGCAAGCAGTGATGCATTTTTGAAGTTAGCCTTTCTTAACCCAAAAACTTTCTTTGGGGGCGGGGGGGGGGCAAGCACACAAGAAATTACTATAAAAAAACTTGAAATATAATAACTCGAAAACGAATAACAATAGTAAAAAAAAAAAGATTATACAAATAAAAATATTCTAGTTCTTATCAGTAAAAAATTTTTATTATTTGAAGAAAAAGAAATATGGAATTATGATTTTATCTAGCTTTTAAATTATATAAAATCTGCAGAGTATGAAGCCAACATTCTCTTCATCTAATTCAACTGGAACAGTATCTCTTGTCATTTATGAAATCCCTATACACTAAAAATTTTATTGGAGACACTCTATATCCGTTATTTATGTATATGATATTTTTTGATACTTCTTAAAGAACTCGCTCTAGTATCATGTTTATTCATTTTCTCTACTGATTTATATTACCTAACATTTTCTGTATTGAAATTATTGCAATATCAAAATGTAAAACTTCAATAATAACAAATGATTAGAAAATGAATAGAAATTCAAATATCACAGAGTCAAAGTCATAGTAAGCACAAATCACAGTCAAGTCATTGTTTATGTATGTTTCTTTTATAATAAAAAAAAATGGATAAAATTTTCTTACAAGCAATACTTGCTTCGTATCAGTGCATATAGTTAATTCTGTATGCAGATATGAACTTTATTTTTTAAAACGCCAATGCAAATGCATCAAAAGATGATTTATTAGAGAAATATTTGTTGCAAATCAATACATAGTACAGTTATGGATACTAAAAAAAACAGGATTATGCAATAAAAATTCTTAGATTACCAAAATTATAAAAATATCTTTTTAAGAAAAGGTGTTAATCCTATTTAAGCAGATTTTAAAATTCTGTCGCCAAGTCGATTAATTTTTTGAAAATATTAAAAAATCAAAGAATTTCAAATACAACTATACTTACATCAATTTAACAAATTAGTCTATTATGATGTAAATTTTTCAACATCTACGATTTTTTGCCGTTGTGTATTTCTCGTCAATTTGTTCACTGTCAATCTTTTCCAAGTAAATTTCTATTTTACTACACAAAAACAATATATATATAGCAATGCACATAAGCAAGCGTAGACATAGAAAAACATTTACAGAGAATTTTCAACATCAATGTTCATACATATATCATTTTGACGGGGACTGTATATATTTTATTCGTTTTAATATATTGCTATTTATATATAATGTGAATGCAAATGAATCTTTCCCATAAAAGTATTATATTGCAATACAGTGATACTCAAACATTATTTAAAAAAAAAAATTATGTTAATTTGATAAATTCGGCATTTGTTGTATCACTGTAAAAAAAAATTTAGTACTATAATAGTAGGAAATAGGTTTCCTACTTTTATTGTATAAAATTAAACTTGAATACATAATAAAATAAACTGCAAACATGCACAAGCCAACTCAAATGACACCGTCAATTGCGCAGAATCAATCACGTGATATCGATAATTTACATCCAAAGATGTAATATTACATAATTACAGCAGTAAAATCACAGATATGTACATCTAAGAATACATCTCCAGTTGTGTAAAATAACTGTAATTCCATAGGTATCAGTTACGTAAAATTACACCTCAAATATGTACAAATTACGAAAAAATATTTTTAGCGTAAATTTACTACTAACTAGTAAATTTTACTATTATAATAATACAGCCATTCTTTTTAAACGTACCCCTTGAAGTCAAAATGGTGCATTCTAGTTCGCTTACGCGGTCAGATTTTAATCTTATCCTGAAAAAGGGTCGTAGGTTAGTTCGCTCCCGACGTGTTACCTACTGACAGGTAAAATTAATTACCTAAAAATATTGAAACTCATACATATACAGCCATTCTTTTGTTACGCACGTGACATTTTCATGCCGTTGACACGCCTTCTTATAAGAAAAAAAATAGAAGTTATTTTTTTCTTATAAATTTTCAATACTAAGCAGATAGACAAATATGTAAACAATATTTGTACTGAATATAAAATACATAACATTATTAGTTTTAATGTTAGCTGTATTACGTGCGTGACAAAAAAGTGCCTGTTTTGTCACATCCGTAACACAAACTTTATTAGCTCTAGCATCAAAACTAATAATGTTATGTATTTTATATTCAGTACAAATATTGTTTACACATTTGTCTATCTGCTTAGTATTGAAAATTTATAAGAAAAAAATAACTTCTATTTTTTTTTCTTATAAGAAGGCGCGTAAACGGCATGAAAATGTCACGTACGTAACAAAAGAATGGCTGAATAGTAATAATGTGACTATATAATAATAGTAATTTTACATTCATTTTTTGCAGTGATAGTAAATTTGAGGTATTATTTGGAAAATACTTAGGAAGTCACGACTTTCAATTCAAAGAAGGCATTATTTAGTTCTGATTCGCGTCAGACGAAATCACTTGGTAACTGCTGTCTCAACACTCATCTACAGAAAAATTTCTGTACTAATTTTACAACTGTCTATTACCTAGATACGATTGTGTACTGTGACGCACTGTTTGAGAATCGCTGGCACAACGTAATATTTGATTGATAATTCACTGTCCATTTCATAGTATTTGCGACATGGCAACATTTTGCCATATTAATATGTATTTTCTTTTATTCGACAATTTTTATTTTATTTGTGAATGCTTGCCTATATCTGTTTATTACGGGTTCAATGTCCCCGTCGCTAAAAAGTTTCAGTCTCTTTTGTGCACATTATAAAACATTATAAAGATGTTTATATCGCGCGGGACCGTTTTTCGCCCTCACCGCCCGCATATGACTTCGGCTACATTTTGTCTACTAACGCTCATATATTATACAATATGCGCGAATAAATTTTATATATGCGTAATTGCAGTGATTACTGTTGACAGTAATCAGTACTAATCAGTAATCACTAATACAAGGTATTACAGATGATGATGGTCTGTAAAATAATAAAACCTTAAATATGAAGGTGGACTTCCACTAGCACGCACGCTTGCATACAAATATAAAGTTTCTTTAACCACTTGAATCGTAAGTTGACGTTTATATACTTCTACGAGTATATTTATCATTCTGTTTTCTGATTACTGTAGTTACAAAAAATAACGGGTTATAAAAATTTACTTACTTTTCTAGGTAGGTAAATAATCGCTCACTGTCAACTAGTAAACAGATTTCTCTACAGAAATAGTTACTTATAGACGCCTACAATTCATTTTTATTAAAATTGCATGTTTAAATTTATTTAGTATTTTTTTTGTTCGAAAAAATAACTCACTTGTATTCGGTCTCAGTATGTAATGAATTATTAACTAAAAATTAAGTTTATTTGTATTATGAGCGCAAGCTAAAAAGACCATCAAATATACAAATCTTTTATCGTTCAAACTAACCCCACTTAACCCCTTATTACATGAATTATGAAGGAGGTGAAAAAAAATTTTTTTACTGAAAATGTGTTTCACTTCGTTTACTTTAGTAGCCAAATTAAGAAAAAAAAAATTAAGTCTTATTGTATAGAAATTACTCGCATACGAAGCCAAATATGGCAACTTCAAAATAAGCCCCAAAAATCGAAGAAAACAAGAAAACACACACGAATTACAACTATTCCATGTTCTTGAATATATAAAGAACGTGTTTTGAAAATTTTGATTTTAGGACTTACCATTTTATTGTTTTTTGTTTTCACAAATAAAATTAGCACCAATTAATTGCACTGTAACGGTCGGACACTCTGAACATAACTTCAAATAATTTGACAACCCGCACTTACCAAAGACAACAAAAATTACGTTCAGTTACTCGAAAGAGCATAAAGTTAGGATTTAACATTAGTTTCAAAAAAAAAAATATTTTAATATGTTGCAAAAAAAAAATAGTAAAACTTAGAATCCATATATATGGCTTCGTATGTGATAAGGGGTTAAATTTAAAATGGCAAAATCTGGCAAAATAATAAAAAGTGTAACAGAAGGCAACATAATACAATCAAATTAATCCGTTTATATGAAGAGCATGAATAAGCGATTAATATTTTCAATAAGATTTTTTTTTATTTTTTATTTTTATGAACCAGTTTCTTTTATTATAATTGCAATAAAAAATCAACTAAAATTTTAAAAAAAGTGATATAATTTAATTTTTAGTTGGTATCACTATCCATAAAAATATACTTACATGTATGTATAATAGGTCGTGTAAGCAGACTTTTATAAAAACGTAGCCACGCCCCACTTCCTTAAAACTATTTTGCAAGTAAATTTACACGTAGAAATCTCTCTTTACAATGAATGTTAAAACATAAGACACTGTGTATATATATTTATTAATCAACATTAATTTACCTAACTTCCAAATATGAATTTTACAAAATAAATTAGCTAAATATGATACATGAAAAGAAGACAATAAATCTAACACAACCAGACGATAAATCAAATTATTTTTCTTTTTATATTATAATTATTAAGACGACAAGAATTAATTAGCTGTCGCAATTTGCTTAATCCGATTTTAACAGTGCAATTTTTTTTTAAGAAGATAACGGAATACTTAACGACGCTGAGTTTGTACAGTCAGTAAAAAATTTACGATTTTTGGGAAATTTTGTTCGTGCAGTACTGCGATTTTGTAAGTTAAACATATGACTTTTTTATTTTCGAATCTGACAAAGTCCTATTAAATGAAGCGTCAAGGGAGATTCAGAAATGAAATGCACACACATATAACTCACAAAACTGCAGTTCAGAGCAAAAAATTCCCAATGATCACGGAAATATTTTTACGCTGTACAAACCCAACTTCCTTAAATTCCTAAAATTTTATCGACATCGAATATATGTCTTAAGGAAGTAGATACATGATTGACCAAAAAGTCAATGTTCCTCTAAAACATTTTATGATTTGTATTTTTGGAGGAAAATTATATTTACATATTTATTATTAGATAATTCGTAGCAAAACTGATTTTAATGTAGTTATTTAGGAAGCTTTTTATGAATGAACATGTCTCTGTTTAATAAAATGAGATAGCACTATCCGTACATACATAAATAATGTTTTCAATGTCGGAAGCGCTGCTGTTACATTTTAATAAATTATTTAAAATTTGTTTTAAAAATTATTTCGATATATTTTCAGTGTTTTAATGATGCATTTTTATAAAATATGTTCGTTCTGATTTAAAATAACATTTTATAGATGAAAAGTTTATCAAATATATAAAAACTCGTAAGTTCAATTAACAGTTAACTACAATTTTAAAATTATATAAGCTTATAACAGTATTTAAAATTTCTTATTTTTTGAATTTTTGAACTTCAAGAATAAACGTCTAAGATAAATAAGTTTTTATTAATGAGTAGTTTGTCCTTTATTAAAAGCCACCCGTATTTTAAGGACCTACTATTGAAGTCTTATACTACATTTGAAATATAACGTATTTTCTTCTTTTTATGGTATCTCTTGCTTTAGTTCCAGTAATTAAGGTTTGTTTATGAACAAAGAGAATGAGCTAGTTAATTCAATCACAAAAATTTGTATTTTTAACGGCGGGAGAGCTGGGTCAATCTCGACTTGACCCCCCAATTAAGAATATATAACAAACTCCCATATAGGCTTTTCCTATGTATTTTGCACTATACTTTTTCTACGAGACCATTTTTTTCGTAAAATTTACTTTAATTTTTATTTAAATAAATAGTTCAAAGACAATTGATCATGAGTTAAAGATAAAAAATTAAATAATTATTATATTCAAGCAAAATCAATCTTCTATGCTTTTCTAAAAACAAACTGAAATTTTTTAAAATTTACGTAAGTGCAATAATGGAAGAGATAAAGCCAAGAAAACGGAAATTATTTAAATTCATAAGTGATGAAGCATGGTTAAATTTAAGTGAAATTAGACTATATAAATCAGAAACATTGACGCCCGTGATCTTTGACTTTCTCATTTAGCAATTTGGCCCCAGTGGATTGCGTAATGGGAGTTTCCTATGTATTAAATTCTTGGCTCAGTATGACGAGTTCAATTTTTTTAACTTACGGAATATGAAAGCTCATAAATAGTTTATAATTTTGCCCTATTTAATCTTTTTTATTCTACTAAAGTTAAGTAATTTGAGTTTTAACTTTAAAAGATCATTTTTTGAAGAAACATTGACCTGGCGTAAAATAGGTACAAAACCATTTTTCTCGTAAAGTTTAAAAAATAAAAGAATTGATTAGAAAGCAATATTTTACTCCTTCCTCCTCCTCAAAGAGTGGTAGGTACGTGGTACCCGTTCGGGAGGGGAAGGAACTTGGGTTCAAAATTTTTCCCAAATTTTACATTAAATATCGGCTTGACTACTAGTTTTGTTTTGTATTTTGGTGACGTTCCCCTATGTGACAGTTGCTGTTGACTTTTGCGACTTATTTCAATTTTTATTGAACTTCGAAGAAAATGATGAAATTAAAACTGCGTGTGATAAAATCAATTTGAAGTACCATTTTGAACTGTCGAAGCAAATGTACCGTTTATGTGACTTAGCTAGCAATAAAAACTAACAGTAAATTTTTGGTTGGCAGACTTGTTGGTTCATAAAAATGGTGCAAAATCGTTCCAACCATATATGTAATACTTCTATATGGCTAATGCCTATAAGTGGCAGGGCCACGGTAAGAGTGAAACAGAATGAGGGACGTAGCCTATTGTGCGCAAGTGCGACGGTTCTGTCAAATTGCATGTATCCAATGAATATCCACATATTTAATAATTTGAATCTTACATATGCGCATAAGGTACTATGTACTTACTGCTGAAGTGAAACAAACAGATCGTCGGTACTGTAGTGTCTTCGCCTATTTCTTTATACAATTAGCTATATAGTAGTAGTACATATATGGTTCCAACACACCAAATTTTCACTTATCAAACTATTGCACGTAAAAACATCAATTTTTTATAAATAAATACGATACAGCATTTAGTTCAGTTTATTTTTAGCAATATTTAAGAAATTGTTCAGATGTACATTTCGTTGCAACATATGGCCGGCCGGAATTGAGAAAGAAGCACCTGTTAGTTCGAAATATCTCCAACACATTTACTCACATTGGACTGAATGAGTATGTAGTGCAGTAGCAGTTTAGTGCTTAATACGTTCAACACCACACGTTTCACGTCATAGCCACAATATAACGAACAGTCGTAGTGGCTCGATTCCCGTTAGTTCAGCACAATTTTCTGGATTTACATACTAAGCAATTTTTAATATTATTACATACATACAGTGTGTTCAGTCGAAGGTTACACATAGGAAATCCAGGAGATGGTGTTTCTAAGGAAATTAACAATAACGCTTCATTTTTTCAAAATCTTATCAGAATATTTTAAAATAAATCATTTGCAATTAAAAGTAAAATTTATTAATTATTTACTAGTATGCTTCAAATGGAGGAAAAATGGAAAATATCTCTATAGACAAGATTAATTTATTAATTTTTGTTTCTTAAATAAATTATTCAATAAAATTTGCTATCCAATAATACCAATGT
Source organism: Brachynemurus nebulosus (assembly GCA_035578155.1). NCBI lineage: Eukaryota > Metazoa > Arthropoda > Insecta > Neuroptera > Myrmeleontidae > Brachynemurus > Brachynemurus nebulosus. The sequence goes on from JAPWDM010000003.1 coordinate 72,059,744, forward strand.
GTAATTTTTAACGAAACATCAATACTTTTATGAAAATAATAATTCGATTTTCATAAGAACGCTATAGATTGCCATTGAAATTTTCCCAATGTGTAATTTTGAAGTAAACAGTCATATACTATATTAGCGAATTTCCAGAATGGAATTCAGCTATTACAGCCACTGTCATGACCCGACTTGAGGCGGGACTATGACAGAAATTTGTTTTGAGGTCCCTAGAAACCCAAAATAATATTCACTAATATATATATATATATATATATATATATATATATATATATATATATATATATATATATATATATATATATATATATATATATATATGTATATATATATATATATGTGTACATGTGTCCGCGCGATAACTCTCGAACGAAGTATTCAGTGTTTACAAAATTTGGTGAAAACATTGGAAGTCGTTCTTCAACCAGACACGTCGGATGCCAGGATCATGGTTTTTGTTTTTGCAAAAAATTACATTTTTGCCAAAATTTCCACTTATTCAAAAATTTTTGCGAAATTCTTACACCATTTAAAAGAGGAGAAAAAATTATATAAAAAGGTCTTTAAACTATTATTCTATGTCAACTAGTTTTCGAGAAAAACTAATTTTTATAAAAGAAAATTTGGTATATTATGCAGGCTGCTGCGACAGGGGTATTATATTATGCAATGTGTAATCTTGAAATGAACGCACTGCATATCGTAGATGACATGTATACATATAATCTTCGTGATATATATTGTACATATGTCCGCCACTGTCCGTTTGTCTGGATACGTTTCCCTCGATATATGTTGAATTTCCTCGGTAAACTGTCCAAAGATATGAGTGATATACGTCTATATGAATTGTATGAAACTATATTGTAGGATTTGGTATCGCGAATGATATCTTTTTTATTTAGTTTTTTATTTAATATAGTTTCTTTAAAAAAATAAAAAAATGTTTCTTAAAATAAAATCTTGGAAAATTGTAATTTCCTGTCGTAAATTTATCAATAAATTGATTTTTGTTTAAATTAAAAAAACTACGATTTACTGTTGGAAAGTGATGAATATTTTGGTTAATTATAGACGAAACGCAAGCGACAGATTTAGTTAAAATAATTCGCTAAGCAGATAGCTACAGGAAGATACTAAATCGGAACTGCAAGTTTTACGTTCAAGACACGAGTGGTTAACTGGTTGTACAGTACAAGCTCTCAATAATGCCGTCCACCAACATGTATGTCATCAGTAGCAGTTCTATTCCCTCAGCCACACAGTCTCGATTCGACTTTCAAGCAAAACTTGGAAACGCTCCATTTGAATAAAGTTACTCTCAGTAATGTCATTCCCAAACCGTAAAAATTAATTGTTGGCATTATTCAGAAGGAACAAGACGAAATATTACGATCCAAAACTTGGAGCAAGATTGTAGGAGCACTAGTAATAAGTGTTTTGTAAATTTTTCTGATCATTTTTTTAAAGCTTTAGCTTTGCTTCTAATTTGTATGGTACACTTCTGTTATCAACAAGTGTGCAAGCTTTAGTTAGTATTCCAGAAACCATATAAAAATCAGGTAGGTAATTTTATCATCTAAAAAGGTATAGGTATAATCAAAGCAGATAAAGAAAGGTACGCTACATTTGAGACCAAAATAAGCTTTTTTTGCGTAGTTCGCCATCTACGTCATAATACGTCACATACACTAGCGGAAATAATTAAAGGATCAAAAAAAAATTCCAAATTTTTAGTGATTTTTCGAATGGCTGTATCTTCGTGAAAAATGGTCGTATCGGAGTCGTAAGCAAAGCAATTTAAAGCTGGAAGTTTCTAGTTTTCAGGTCTTGCGATAAAAATTTTCAAAGCAACGTGTATCACTCAATCCTAATAAGTACACTAAAAAAAAAATTTCCGAAATTTTTTCGGTTTCTTTTTTTGGTCCACGGACTTGGAAACAAATTTTCCACTTAACCGCCATATGGACCAGATAACTTGTTCATTCAGCTTTAATTTGCTTTTTTTTTTAGACCTTTATACGACTACTTCCCGCTAAGATATCGGACTTTGAATGGAAAAGGATCCTTTCACCTTTGACCATCAATATCTCAGCAACTAATGATCACACAGAAAATTGAAGGTGTGTTTGGAAAACTCGAATAAATTCTCTACAAGGATTAGCTACTGCTTTTTCAGAAAAATTTTTTTTTGCATACTCTACATGAATTTGAAAAATCAAAAAAAAGAACTTTTGGGGGCTTTTTAAAAAATCAAGCGCTGAATTAAAAATTTCGAGAAAACCATTGATGTTAAGTGTGCCTTTTACAGTTCAATATACCCACAAAAACCCCACCGAGTTTCAATTGAATCCATCCAGCCGTTTTTTGGTTTCATTCGATTGAATTTTTTAAAAAATTAATGAATCATTTTTTTTACTCTTAAACTTTCATAATCTTGAACAAAATGAAAAAAAAAATTTTGCTCAGCTTTTTTCACATTTTTATCAACAACAGTATTTAAATTCATAAAAAAAGAAAATTTCTTAAAAAATTTTCAAAAAAAAAAAAATTTTACGAATTTTTCAAAAACATTTTCAAAAATTTCCTTGAAAAATTTTAGAAAAAAATTCTTTGAGAGGTTCAGAGACATCAGACGATATGAAACACTGTCCTAAACCCGACGGGAGAGGTTAGTTTGCATGTTATTACATTATTTAAGTAAGTGCTCGGGTCAAGACCGATTTAGGATGTAGACTCGGATACTTACTAATTATTTTTTATTTTTTTTTTATTTTCACTTAAATATAAAATTAACCAAAAAATGTAAAAAAGTGTCCAGGTCTAGACGGTTTTACGGTAAATTAATTCCATCTTCATTTCATTCAAATTGGCATCGAAAATTGTGGCAAAACTAGATGATTTTGTGGTAAATAAAATACAATTTGTTACAAATAGTTTTATAAGAAGACATGGTGATAACATGTATTCGATAGAATGTATCCGTATGTACCTAAATAGTATATTATGGTACAGTTGTATCAGTCGTAAATATCATATGTCAAGGAAACTATAGCACAAAAAATGTAATTAATGTCATTGTTATTAAATGGTCGGTCTTATTTTTCACATCAGTTACATATCCACTGAAAGATGTAGTGCCACAACCAGTAGCTGATGGCAGTATTACAGTAAACTATTACTACAGTCGAAAAAAAAAGATAATAAAAAAGGCACACATATGCAATAAAAATATTATAGCATAGCAGTTACGTTAGGTTACGTACAATTGTATTTTATTGCTAATGATCTGAAAAATGTTGTTATTAGACAATTTCTAATTTATTTTAACAGTCATGACACCACACATTATTACATTTAAATGTATATATAGTATAGACGATGGCACATATGACGGCGACAAAAGCACAAATTGTGAACAACAATGTTATGGCAGGCCCGACGGGTGAGGGGACAGTCGGGGGGTCGAGTCCCGGAGCCCGGACTGGAAGAAGAGTCTCGGGAAAAGTGATTTTTTGCGGTCTTGTGTTACGGGCAGTATTATATACTTACGATGAATAAGTAGCAAATATGAGAAACTAAATCAAAATGAGCACGGATTTTGGTATTATAAAGTAAATTAGTCAACATTTATACAAAAATAATTTGTTTTTAACTTGAAGCCAGTTTTTGCCCGCGGCTTCGCCTGTGTGTTATTCGAAATTAGGTATATCAAGTTGAAACCCTTTTTTTTAACAATGTGCAAAGTTCGAATGAAATAAATGCTGCACTTTTTATGTCCCGAACTAACTTCGTGTTAGTTCGGGACATATTAAAACCCTTGAGTGATCGAAAATTTGAGAGAGGTGGTAAATAATTATAAAGTTTTACATTCATATATTGAATAAACGCAAGAGGGCTGTATTACTTGTGTATTGTATATATTTTATGTATCTGTGAACTCTACGGTTTGGTAAGAAAACGATTAAGACGCCATCCAGTAGCAAGTAGTGACTTTGTATATTTAATATATAGTATAGCATCACGTCAAGTTACTAATTGTTGTGCTAGATGGTATTAAATGTATTAAATTAACAAATTATGGTATATTAATCTACCATCTGTTTTGCTACATTAATTTGTATGTATTTGTGTGTTAGGTGTGTGTATGTATTACGTATATGTATTACGTATATGTGTACGTATGTGTCCGGACTGTTATATTTTAAGAAGTTTTAGGTATGACCACTGAGTGAGGGACATTACTTAGTGCGTGTCAAACACGCACTTGACGAATTTTTTTAAATATATTTCCTGCCTGTGTTTAGTTTTTTTCGTATTGTCACAGCTTCGTTTAAATTAATTTTCTTTCGGGAATGAGCTGTTTGTCCAGGACAAAAAGAACCTTATGCCCGTCTCCACCCTTTCAGTTATCTCTATGCAAAGTTCCAAGTCAACTGGTTACGCGATTGAGGCTTAACAAGGGGAAAAACAGTGTTTTAAATATATTTTCCCACGGGGTTTAGATATTTAGCTGGAGTAAGAAGCCCATGTCCTACTCCGACCTTTAAGCCATCACCAGGTAAAGTTCCAAGGTGATTATTGAGGCGTAACACCGAGACAGACAAACAAGCCCACTTTCATATTTACAGTATTAAGAAATACTACTGTAGTTCGTAACAGAGCCACTAGCACGCTGCAAATTTGGAAAAGCTCTAAGAACGTAAGAATTATTTTTGCATTAAGTGAATTCAATTCCAAAATTGATAAAAAAAAGTTCCCTCGACTCCTGATTAATAAAATATTATCACCATATGGCCTTTATCAATGATCAATTTCTAATCCTCTACTTATATATTAACCATATAAGGCACTAATGTATAATAATATTAAGTGCTATTAATTATTTAAAAAAAAAAAGATAATATTGCTGACACTCACGTATGCACGTATGTCGTGTAACTAACTAATGTAGGTACGCGGGCCAGAACGGGACGAGGTCGAACAGAAAGAGACCGACGAACATGGTGATTTATTTTTAAATAAAATTAAATTACAACACTGTTTTGAGCAATTTATTACATTTTTCAGTTTCTTCACGAGCGACGGGAACGAACTGCGAGAGCACAGAGCACAGAGCACACAGTGACTATAACTGAACAAAATGAAAATGAAATAAAAGGGAAATAAATAAAATTCCTTGTTAAAAAAGCAATAAACTAGATGCTATTCACAAATATATGTATACATACGTACTTAGTGACAGGATACGGAAAAGGAATTCAGGGTGCACTGGAAATTATTTAAGAGTCAGGACGTGTGTTTTAGGAAATTGTGTCCTTTTAGAAAGATTAAAAAATCAGTCAAGAGTGAGTCGGGCTCGCGTAATTACAGTGACCAAAATTAAACTTTTCTTTATTTATGTACCGTCTAGACCCGGACACTTTTTTACATTTTTTGGTTAATTTAATATTTATACATGTTTCCTTCATAGATACCACCAATAAAAGTATTACCATTAGAAAGAGTGTATATTTTATTTGTTATATCCCTGACCCATTTGTTTCATTATAAGTAAAAATAAAAAAAAATAAAAAATAATTAGTAAGTGTCCGGGTCTACACACTAAATCGGTCTTGACCCGGATACTTACTTAAATAATGTAATAACATGCAAATTAACCTCCCCCGTCGGGTTTAGGACAGTGTTTTATATCGTCTGATGTCTTTGAACCTGTCAAAGACTTCAAAATATTTTGTGGGAAGGCCGAGGGGGCAATGCATAGTATGCCTCTCTATAAAGTAAACATACGATATGACACCAGAAGGAGACATAAACTGCGTAATTCTGGGGCGAATATTAACGTATGGATAGTGGGAGTTACAGCTGGTGCGAATCGCGGCCACAGTGTAATAAACTGATGTGTCCGGGTCTAAACGGATATAAATATATAGCATGTATTTTTTTATATATACATCGAATATAATTTCAAACGTCATTAAATGATGCGCGATAAAATTCTGAACACATACATATCAAAACTAAAACAATATGAAAATTATGACGAAAATTACATGTCTAAGTTAGACACACATTTTATTTCTTTGAAAAACTGTAGGATAGTAATCCTGTAAAATAAGATAGTAAATGTTGAAATCCGTAGTTTTTATTGGTACAGCTGTTTAGAGGATGTTTTTCTCTCTCTAATGACGTCAAGAACAAATGTTTATTGTTGCAGGTTAATGTAGAAATTATTTACTTTGAACATTGGTGCAAAGTGTCCGGGTCTAGACGGTTTTACGGTATATATTTTGTTAAATCTTATTCAAATTTGCTTGTGATAATTAGAAACAACTGTTATCCTGTCGAAGAAATTCGTAGTTTTCCGGCAATCTATGACTCATTAGGAATATTTAGGAGCTGTCATTTCTAGAAAATTTTGAGCTACATCTGTAAGACCGCTGAACCAAAAGTGATAAAAAAACATTTTTTTAGATACCTTAAAGATGGACTCTTTCAAATAATATTGCATACAATGTATTAAATTTCAAATTCCTATATTAAATAGTTTTTGACAAAGACTTTTATGACAGACGGAAACGACGGGAGTGGTATTTTTCCTTTCCATTTTAAAGAAATACAAACAAAGATATTTTTTTTATCAAATATTGTATTATACTCGCATAAGTTAAAAAATGAAATACCATAACATTGAAATCTATTAAATATATTAATTTCTTCAATAAAACTATTAAACACACACAAAAAAACTAAATTCAAACTGAAAATGCTGAATCATATTTTCACAATTCCGACTATTTAACGTTGTCAAAAGGACAATAATTTGACTAACAATAATCACACTGATTGATTGGTGACATGTCACAAAATCTACATATAAAGTGAAAGTAGTACGTTTTTTAACAGCAAAGTAAATTCCCTTCACAATTTACAGAATTACATGTTCATCTTTTATACCACTAATGTCCAATATTATAATTTTATACTTGCTATAAATTTTCGCTCCTGCTTACTCTACTAAACTTTTCACCCACCGCCACTGTATAAACCACGGCGGAATCAAGTAGCCATATATACAAATGGCACCATTATATTATTACCTCTACAATTGCTACCACACACAGCAATGATAATGACATTCAGTTCGGTTGGTTTGTGCTTTGTTTTAAAATTAATAATACTGTTCGTGTGAAATCACCCTTAATATTATAAATTGAAAACAGTAAATTGGAAATTGAAATAATGAAATAAAAAAAAAAAAATAAAAATGGAACGATTGAAACCTTACGATTGTTATAACCCCATTTTATTATAAACGCTAGTAAGTAGATGGCGTATTACACACTCTACAACCACAAAAGGGGAATCCCCTACCCATTCAAATGGTGGTAAAAGAATCAATCGATAGCAATCTTTGATTTCAGTTTATTTTGCAGGATACGATGTGGGTGATGTTAGGAAATTGAAACAACTAAAATGTAATTTACCATAAAGTACATATAAAAGATATCATAGATACAGATATACCCATATATATGTACATATAAGTGTATGTAGTATCTACTCGATAACTATTACTGCTAGGTTAAATTTGTCGCAAGTACTTTACAAAATAAATGTGCCAATATGCAGCATTGCTCTACGAGGAAAATGCAGTACGAAAAGTGTATGTATTGAAACTAAATTGTTGTCGCTTCAATCAGGACAATTTGTATTATTTGTATCGAGAACAGCGTGTTTTGAGAAAATTACGAATGATAGTACGGATGGTCGACCGTACGGTCAATTCAATACATGTATTTAAATGTACATATTCACACCAATCCAATCTAGTTAGTGCGGTCAGTGATTCGGTCAAATTTCAAGTGGACTACAAAACCCCTGAGCAGAAAAAATTTTAACGCAGAAGTTATAAAACAATATAGTAATTATGTATACTTAACGTAAAAGAGGAAAACGTGATAAACTGACCAAAAAAATGTATTCAGTTTTTTTGTCCAAAACCAATATTTACTTGACATTAATTGTGTTATAACAGTTACTTGAGCTATGTAATTTTTTTTCAGATACAAACACTTCAATATCATCATTTTTCGTCTGCACTGCATTTTTGTCTAAATAGTTATACGATTTGATCGGATTGGTGTGAATGTCCAATCTCATGGCATTGTGCCACGTGCTACAGTCGAGTCAAATTGTGCTTGTGTTACGGTAGGTTGGATCAGTCTGTTCAGTCCTTTAAAAGATGTGTAAAAAAACAAGTCTATTTTAATTTTAATAAAAATTTAATATGTGTTTTGGTTAATTTCGAACATTTTCGTTTTATATCAAGTACCATCGAATAATTACTTTATAGTATCTTAACCAGTGCAGGCCAATGATCCGAGTACACGTTCTGGTGATATCGCAGCTTAATTCTTTCTCATTAAAAATTGAATCTCGTCAATCAAATATCTAATATTAGGCTCCAACTGTCTTCAAAATTTAACAATACAATTGTATCTAATCTAAAAAGTAACCTAAAAAGTAAATATTTACCGTATTAAAATATCGAAATTTAACAACTCCAATAAAACTCAAATAAATGTCAAACTATAAAAACAAACATCGGAAAATGTGTACCATTTAATGTAAGTAAGTACCCAAGTAGTGGAAAACATAAAGCCACAAAAACCATTAACTTAATTTTTGTTTATGAGTATAAATTTTACCTGTATCGTCTGTCCGTGTACTTACCCAATTCAAACAAGAAAATCAATACACCAGCCAACCAGTGGAGAAAATTTAAAATTAGACACAAACAGAAATAAATGTCAGTGGATGCGATACGAAAACGAACAAAAGAATATCAGTTCAGAAATTATACATCTTGGGTTTGAACTACACAGCGTGTTCGGTGAACTACTACTGAAGTCATTTGCAATCAATTAAGTCTAAACTTCCCGATCAAAAGTTGAGATATTTTTTTATAGTTTCTGAAATCTTTCCAAGCAAGGGATAAGACTGAGAATAGGTATCGTAGAAATACGAAAACATTTGCGCGAAAGAAAAGAAAAAATGAAAAAAGTTGGCGTCATACTTTTTCTCAAAATTCTATTAAGGGCGTAGTCACTTTTGCACCAAACATCACAGAATGTGCTTCTAAGACTACTGAAGTAACGAAACCATTAGGTGATTATTTTTGACATATGAAAAAATTTTGTCCCTCCAAAACGAAAATTAAAGATTGGAAGAAATGTTCAGTTAAGAGTACAGAGAAGCTTTGTTCCACCTTCACTGACAATGGAATTTTTTATTTGCAATTAAGGTCACTGCGATATTTGGTGATACCGTTTGGTAAGACATAAAGAAGTTCTTTTTTTAAATCACTTTTTTTCCCGAACTCCTTCTAGTTTTATTTTCAAACGGTGGTTAAACTTCCATTTCATAATCATATTTCTAGTTTTTATGGTTGCTGGACATCTATTATTACTATTTAAATAAATTTTTTGTTTTAAAATCTATCCAATTTTGTTAGTTTTAAGAGGGACCACTAGTGTGACATCTTGAAAAAATTGGAAAATTTTTTTTTCCATGTTTCAATAGTCTATACCTTTAAAAATAACACACTAAAATTTCAAGTGCATATCTTAAACAGTTTTTGAGTAAAAGCCATCCGAAGAGCGGATTCTGATTGTCATTGTTAACTATGAGGTATTGAGAAATGTATAAAAGTTGATAGTTCGGGAGTTTCTGGACGTGGCTGCCAGTCACATGTTGTGGAGAAGCTACCCTGGCACATTTAAACGACCCATCTAATTTTACTATGACCGTTATAGTAAGTACATCGTAAATAATTTTAGTAAAAATTCTCAGTGATTAAAACTAAAAGGTAAAGTAAAGAAAAACTACATTTTTCAAATTTGCCGCAGTTATAACTCGAAGACAAATAATCCGATCGATTTGATTCTCATTGCAGCTTCTTTTATATAATTTTCTTCGTGCCATGAACCTCCAGTTTTCCGATCGAATAAAAAATGTAATTTTTGTAGGCCAAAAATCATCAAATTTTCGCGCAAAATTTGAACTTTTTTTTTTTTAAACTTCACCATTTTGTTAATTTTCAACATTTTTTTTTTGATTGAGGTTCATGGCACGGGCAATACCTTCTAGTTTAATAGGCTTTTTGGTTTTTTGATTCCAGACACTATGAAGGTCGCTATCACTGCAACAGTGGGGGAACTTTTTTTTCTTCCAGCCTTGGTAGATCGCGAATAACTCACTGAATTTTCAATTTTTTAATCCAAAAATTTTATCATGAATTTGTTATATATCAACGAGTATATCCTTAAAATATTAAAACATTCCATACAGTAGTTTTCTTTTAAAAAATTTCCAAAAATCACGTGTTTTTTAGGCAGTCACACTAGTGGTCCCACTTAACTAGTTTTCAGAATTTATATTTTTCATAGCAAAAATGTAAACAAAATACAACCAAAGATGTATAATTTCAGCGAATTTATATTAAACATACTTGACGTGTTATTTTTACATTTAATTGATGATAAATAAGAGCGAAATTGTTTGAAGCACGGGAGTGAAAATTAAGCACAATTCGTATAAAATTCTATAATAATTGCAAAATTACTCGGCTATTAATTTATTCTAAGAATTCATTTAAATTTAATTTAAAAAAAACAATAAAGATGATAATATACGTAATTAAAACCAATATTTTAATTATATATTTAAAATTAATAGATTAATATCGTTGCTAATAGACGGGAGTCAATTATCAGAGAATGCGGTTAGAAAAAAAAAAAACAACTAATTCTTTGCGGCTTTTTCCGCACAAGTATTTGATTATTTGATTTCTTAGTAATTGCGAGAGACAGTAATCTGATGCCGGGTATATTATTTGTTTAAGTGTTTTGATTAATTTGCCACTAACAGTCGCTTTATTATTGTCTTATGATTCTAATTAAGGTATGAACATTCTTAACGGTACTCTAAGGTGTAGAGAGGAGTTGAGGGAGTAGTCTTAAGTAACTTGGATTGAAAAAATCTAAAAATTTTTTTTTACTTAATTCGAAAGTACAATAAATTCAGAATATACTGTGAACATTTTAGACCAAAATTCGAAATACGAACCGAATTACAACGAATTTTCGAGAGCGCGTCATAGGTGCGCGCCGAAGGTCGGCCGGCAGCTGCAAACGGCTGGGCAACGACTGAAAATTTAAATGTGTTTTTCTCAAAACCACGTTTCTACGGTCGAAACTTAAGCTGGTTATTTGACACACTTGTAGTTCTCATCGGAATTAGAATTAATTTTTTTCACTCCTAACTTTCCATTTTACAACGCTTTTTGTGCGAGAAAAAAATGACTTTTTTTTTCGAAGTCCGCCCTTTTATTATTCTCGATAAAATTTCATAATTCTAGTTCCGATCAGAATGACATATCTATAGATTAAGGGCTAATTAAGAATTTTTGATTTCAGATGTGCTCAAGAGTCAAAATCACCCGAGCCATCCACGTGCTTTTCTTTTGAGGCGCCAACTTCAAGTGATAATAATAATAATAAAATAAAACAAAATTTAATTTATTTAAAAAATTCGCTTTGTTATCTTGAGATATGTAAATAAAAACATATTAAAAATTCAAAACTTTTCATTTGTTCTTTCTCAAAAAAACTGCCCCTAAAATAGGCATGAAAAACAACGCAAGTTACCATACTACTACCTTAACTTACTAAGAAGTTATTACAATCAATTTATTAGGCTTATATTTATGATGCAAGTATAAGTAAATAACAATTACAGCACGCCGGAATGAATTGGTCAAAGACTGATTAATCAGACAACCAAAAATGATGGCTCTATCTTAATTGGTTTCCTTGTTGCAAACGAAAATAGTAAAAGTGGTCCAATATAGGAGACTCTCCCATATATATTCGTAGTACATATTTAAATGAATAAGAAATATACTTCTTTCTTTCTTAAAAAGATTACGAAATATGTTTCTTTCTTTCTTGCACGTGTATTATAAAAAGAATCACTGTTGTATATGCTCTTATACTGTTATAGTAAGAACATAATGAAATTGTGCTAATCTTACGCGTGCAATAAAAAATACATAACTTTAATCGTCTTACTGGAAGGAGATTAACGAAGCTTCAAAATTGTAGTAATTAAATTTCAAACACAAAAAAGAAGGAAAAAATGAGTAATTTAAATAATAATAAACATATGTTTTGCAAAAAACCAACAAATAATATTTTTAACATTAAATATATATAGTACACCACTGTTTTTGTATTTCATATTTACACTGGCTGCTTTAAATAACACAAAATAATACCAAAAAATACTACCAACGCGAAAAAACCAAATAATTTACACACTCACCATGCAATATTGTTGCTGTGGTTGATAAAAGTCCCTGTAACGAACGGGAATTATGTCGTAATAAAGATGCAAAATCCTGCTGAACGTGTAACCGTAATGCAATTTCCTCTTTTTCACCGCAACACAGTCCGCCACACGTACTACCGACCGCCGTGGTCGTGCCCCCACTATCCCCAGCTGCCGCCGTGCCCCCCGTTGTACCCGCGCGATGGTGGTGTGAGGGTGCGCCTGTAACATACAAAAAAAAAAAACATACAAATTTATGTGTGCAAAAATTAAAAACAGGAGCTTTTTGAATTAAAAAAAAAAAAATGAAATAATAAACTCAATTTATTATTTTTTAACGTTTGTGTTTTTGACATGGTCGATGCTACGGCACACGGTGTATGTATATAAAATAATTATCTTTTCTATTCGAAATAATTTATGAAAATTTAATGAGTTTCTGACTGCAATTAATTATTAAAATTTATAATAATTATTTATTTTAAAATGTTGAATAATAGTTTTTTTTTTCTTTTTTCGTTTTGACCGAAAAAATAATTTATATTAATTAAATGTTGTGTACATATGTTGAATTGATTCCAATGTTTGATATAGCAATTTTTAGCAAATTGGATATATACACTACCGAACAATAAATATTCGACTACATTTAATAATCAAATAAAAACAGTTATAGTATATATTTTTTTAGTTTAGAAATGACGCCATTATCGTCTCTTTTCAATTTTTGATGCTAGCTGTCCTTTAAGAAAGTTAAACGATACTTTTAAAGTTTATTTTCATTTTTTCTTTTTCTCACTTATTTCAATTGCCAAATTATATAACATTTCACTTACGGATTTATATATACTGAATGAAAGTTAGAAAGAGTAACATGCGATTAAATTAGGTATTATTAAATAATTTTTACCAATAATTTTTTATTTGAACCACCCGTTTCAATTCATATTTTTATGATACCTTGCTGTGAGTACTTTACTACCTAGGTATCATAAAAATATGAATTGAAATGGGTGATTCAAATAAAAAATTATTTAATGATACCTAATTTAATGGTATGTTATCTCTTTCTAATTTTCATTCAGTATACATAAACCGTAAGTGAAATCTTATATAATTTGGCAATTGAAATAAGTGAGAAAAAGAAAAATAGAAAATAAATAAAAGCTGTATTGTTGCGAAGTAAAATATTTGTTTATTATTTACAAATATGGAATACCATAAAGTACCGCTCAAATCTATTAATATTAAGTGAATCCAACTAAAATGTAATTTAAATGGCGCAGTAAATTTCGACGCATACTTTAGTACCGACTCTCTGTTCCCATAAACATTTTTTCATAAGAACAAATTTTAATCTGCACATTCTGAATAATAAGTATAGAAAACAAAAATTGAAAATTTTCGTAAGAAAACTACTTTCCCAATAAAACTACCGTATTAACAAAAATGTCGTCAAGTGCGTGCCAGACACGCATTAAGGCAGGATTTCGTAGTTCAGTATCAAGAATTCCGAGATAAAATATTTTTTACATTTGTACAACATCAACGCTGTACCGGGCTAACAATTCTATTTAAATAAAAAGACGCGGATTTATTACTTTCAAATGAAATATAAAATACTTATTGTTACAAATGTTCGTGAAGTGCGAGCTGACAGCGCCTTATTTTGATGAAAATGTGGGCCCATAAGGATTTCGGAGATAGTTGTTCTACGAAGTCCTAAAAAGAATCCCAATTTATAAACAAGGCAAGTACTTATACAAATAGGTATATATTGAATACATACATACATAACATAAATACAATTGTATGTATGACTTGAAAAGATCGTGTTTTACTGATTAGTGAAACAACGTGTTACTACGTTGTGAAGATATCAACGCAATGTTACAAATTCGTCCGATGAATATTAAAGGCTGCTTTTACTAATTGATATTGGTACACACGTAATAGTGTACATGATATCAAACTATTATAAATACGTACAAAATACTTTATTTACAATAAAATTAAATGGGAATCTAAAAACGTACCGTAAAGTCAACCAATTTTGCCAACTGAAGACAACAACCCCACATTTTCTGTTAAAAAATTAGTTCATAATTTCTGTAGCAATTTTATAAGACAATTCCTAACAAACTATTGATTAAAAAAATCGATTTCTGTATCGGGCGGCTGTCGAAGCACAGGGTCGTTGGTGTAATGGTGAACACGCCTGGCTAGTTACCGGGAGATCCGAGGTTCGATTCCCGGCCGATCCGGATAATTTTTTCAATCACTTTGTGATTTTTAATTTACATGTGGTCTTTGGTCATACTATACTACGGAAATCGAGTGCTTAAAGTTTCAATTTAGCTGAACGATAAGTGAACATATGAATACTGCGTGTGTTGAAATGCAAACAAAAGTTTGTCATACGTAGTAATGTCTTACAAGCACTGGGATAATATTTGAAATTGAAAAACTATTGATGTTATACAAATTTTTCGGCGTTGGCAACCCTTATTTTTTTAAATAATTAATTATTTTTCAATCGATGTGGAAAACTAGTGTTTTCAAGAATCGGTAAACTTTAACTGATATTTCAGAAACGATCAAATTTCCACATTTATTTATTCACGCATTTCGAATAATTCGGTTAAGTAACGGATATACTGTTGGTTTGGCAAAATTATAACTCTTCAACAACAGGTAACATTGCATTTAGTACCAATTATACTACATATGTTTAAGGTACCATCAAAGTGTGATCGGCCAAAAAATAGTCAATTTACACAATTTTTTTTGGATGGATAGGATGGGGGAATGGGGATTTTTTTTACGATTAATACCACTATTTAACAATACAAAAATATGTTTTTTATTCATTTTTATTTATTTATTATAATTATTATAATTTTTTGAAAAAAATGTTTTTAAAAAAGGACGGTATCTGGTGCCCACGATTTTTTAAAGACACTTTTTTCAAAAAATTATAAAAATTATAATATTAAAAATTAATAAAAAATATATTTTTGTATTGTTAAATAGTGGTACTAATCGTAAGAAAAAACTCATCTCCATTTCCCCATCCTATCGATCCGAAAAAAATTTCGAAAATTGACTATTTTTCGGCCAATCACACGGTGATGGTAACTTAATTGTTAGATATTATTGGAAATTAATAATAAAATGTGAACAACAGTGGTATATTTTCGAATTTTACCATAACTTTGTTATTTTAGTAAAAAACATCGATAGGCAAAATTATTAGTTTAATTACAACCTAACAAGTTTTTTTTTCTTTCTGTCTTTTTGTCATTTGATTAATCACTTTCATATCCAGAAAATTTACCTCCGATTTAGATCTTATTTCATTAAAACAGTTAAACATCTGATAAACAAAATTATTTCGTCTTCATTTTATTCAGATTTAAATCGAAAATTCAGGCAATGTAGGTTGTGTTTACGGTAACTTAACTTATGAGATATACTTGAATTATACACTGTTCAGAATTAAACTCAGATTCTTAACATTATAATGTGCCCCAGAACCCTTGATCTATCTAATACCAATGATTTATTTTTATTTTAAATCTTGTAATTTTAATAAAATAAATAAATCGCTCAAATGAACATACCTAATATTATATTTTAAAGCGGAGGAAAAAATGTTGCAGTGGCAAAAATATAAATTAAATTGATTCAATAAATCAAATAAGTGGAACAGAAAAATGAAGGCCACTAATAAGAAAATAGTAAGAGGAAAACGATAGCCAGCAATGCTGATACTGTGCTATATAAAGATGATTTTCCATTTCATTCCATTTAATTAATTTCACTTGGTGGCACGTATTTCTTTTCTTTTTTAATATTTTCCGATAGTATAGCTATAAGAAAAGGTGTGTATTTTTAACCAAGTATTAGGATAATATATTTTATAGGGAACCAATCAGTTTACAATGAATTGATGACGTAGGTATGCAGGTTATTTTCAAAACCATTACTATGATTTTAAAATCAATTAAACACACCAATAAAATCTTTTTTCTACCCCTACTATTAAAAGTAATATTTTGTGCACGACTAACTATATGTAAAAATTAACAAATGCCCACACTGTGCGGAAATACAGTGGAAAATTATTTCCCACGCCTCAATATAATAAAGAAGTAGGCTGTTCCGTTAGTTTAATATATAATATATAGAAATAATACTAAAAATATACATATATGTATGTTGAATATTTATTATTGTTTCCATAGTTTCAAAGTATGCTTTGGCAAAAATTTGAACATCTTAGCACTGACATTATAAATTTAAAAAATTTTTACTACTTATTTAAATTTTATCGGGCATCAAACTCATATTCGTGAGAAATAAGCCTCTCTTCCCACTTATTGTACAATATACTATTGTTGTATTTTTATCGTGTTTACCTACAGTGAAATGACCAGCGAAAGTTTCCTTACATTTTGTTTACTATAAACATCTGTTCCAATTTTTTTTTTTTTTTTTTAGGGTTAAACTGAAAAAAAAATACAATTTTCTTATGGGACTGAATACATATATAGAAGTTAAAATGTTACTATTTTTAGTACATTATTCATGTTTAAAGGTTTTTTGAAAATTTTCCTTTGTGTAGAGTCATTAATAATTAAGTTTTCTCATATATTGTATTACTTAGAATTGTACATGTTAGGTTAGGGTTAAGCACTAGTTGTAGGTACCTAGAATTAAGTGAAGTATTGTAATTACATAAAAACTTTGTAAAATATTGTACCGTTTTGAGAAAAAATATATTTCGTATTTCATATTTTACTATTTTTAGTATACACAAAACTCCATTATTTGATGTTCAAAATGTTTACGAGTTGACCGTACATACTTTATAAGCGGACCGCATCTACTTATTCTGTTGTTTCTGTTGACGCCTTTTTCGCTGATGAAATCTTATTTTTCATTTTATTGCTCAATTAAAGCTAAGCCATATTTTTTTCCCATTATTTAAAAAGCTACTTCATATCTAGGAAAATTTTACTTATACATGTAAAAATATTCTCATTTCTTTTAATTCCCAAGTGAAAATGGTTTTTAGCATTATAAAATATATCTGCAGTAGAACCTCTGATTACGGACACCTCTCTTAATTGGACCCCTCCTATAACCGAACAAATTTTTTATTACGGTAACATGCTATGCTAAGACCAATGCATCCAGCACTCTCTTAAGTGGACCCTCTGTTAACCGGACGCGGACACAAGATTTTTTGACGAAGACACATTATTTAATATATTATTACCTCCATTAACCAGACACGAGTACGTCTAGCGCGTATGTATGCCCGTATGGGTTAGGTATATTTGTTCATGTTTTAACTTGTTAACAAAGATTCTAATGTGACGATACATTTGTAAACGTTGTATTTTTGTATAAGTACCTAAATTTGTTCATAAAATTGATCTGAATTAAAACATTAAAAAAATTTTGAATTAAAAAATTAGTTATGAATAATACTACATTATTTAATGCTATTACTTAAGGGCCTTTTAGACGGTCATATCAGTTCTCAGTTCAGTTTCAGTTTCAGTCGAACTGTCAGTTTTTCCTACGTGTAAAAATTAAAATCTGAAAGGAGAACTGAAACGGAAACTGAGAACTGACGTGATGGATAGACCTATTTGTTTCATTTCAGTTCTTAAAATTAAAGACTGAACAAAGAACTGAAGCGACTGAGAACAGTGAGAACTGAACGGAACGTGCAAAAACAAACCTTCTTTCGAACTGAAATGAAACAAGAACGGAAACTGAAACTGAACTGAGAACTGATATGACTGTCTTAAAGGTCTTTTTGCATGATACTGATGTCCGGTTAATAACAGAGGTTTTACTGTAGTATAGAGGTAAGTACTTATTTTAACAATCTGTGAGCCCATCTCTGTGTCGTGGTTGGATGAATTATCATAAAAGGAAAGAAATAAAAAGGACAGGAAATTGTTTGGTTGAGTTTGTGTCTTTTTTTTTTTTGCTATTTTCCATTTAGAAGAGAGGAAAATCTTATGTTTGTCGAAATGTTTGTTGGTGCGGTTTTATTTTAAAAGTTTATTGAAAATATTTATGTGGTTTAACGTATATTATAAAGTTTTGATATTTTTTCCCAGTAGAGAAACTGACGTCTGTCATTTAGCTTGAGTTTTATTGTTTTGATTTCTTTTTAAAAGATACAATCGTGTTTTAATTTCCACGTATTCTTATTTTGAATTATAGAAAGATTGAATATTAATGGCTAAAATCAAAGAAAAAAATTTTGTAAAGAATAGTTTCTGTAGTTACATATTTTGCAGCTAAAAAGGAAATAACATTCAATTGATAGGAAAATGAATTTGTATTTATGTAGATGTTTAACAACTTATGCAATATACCAATTAAGCAAACGACTTAACCCCAAATTTTTAACAAAAAGTGACCACGAGCGTTCTAGTTGCTGATTTTTTTTTTTTAAATCCCAATACTATTTTTTTGTCAAATGCTAGTGTCACTATGCAAAGTAGAATTAATAAAAAAGATAGGTAAGTTACCTAATAGGAAAGTTACCCATGTATTTAGTAATATTCAGTAAATATCATTGATATATAAAAAAAATTATTTATTAAATTTTTTTTTAAAGAGAGGGAAAGCTATTGGCAATATGATATTTTAGAATGAAACGTAGAATTAAATAAATAATATTTATAAAAATATTAACGCTGAAGAACATTGACGCCGTGATTTAATAAAAAAAATAGTGTTTGAATTTTTTATTTTGTTTTAAATTCCGCATGGATAAAAAAAAAACCGTGGTTTACTCGTGGTCACTTTTTCAATTTCTAAGCATCTTTCTGAAAGTAAGTCGCTAACCAATTATGTTAGTAAACAGACAGCGTGTAAAGCCAGTTTGTAGGTTATGTCATAACATGAAATATGCTATCTATTATTCAGTAAACAAGATCGCATTTATTGCAAGACAGAATTTATATACAAATGTATTTAAAAATAAGACCAATACCATTTCTTTTTCGAAAATTTTGTAGCTTTTTCACAAGAAAAAGTTAAATTTTGTTATCAATATTAAGTACTTTTTGAAAAGACACTGAAAATTGTTACTACGAATACCGCGGTTTTTGAACTGATTATAAGATTACAAACTAGCAGGTTTAATTTATTCACTGATACACTCAAAACTCAAAAATATGGATATCACAAAAATATTTCAAAAATTGGGATTTTGTATTTTAGAATTTTGCATAAAACCACACACCATAACAGAGTATGCGCATACAATTACTTTATTCTCGAAAATTTTAGATTTAGACCAACTAATATTTGATGTTACATTAAATACCTTAATTTAGGTTAAATATTTGAACTATCGACTTACGAACACGAATCAAAAAATGAACTCCCATAGGGCCACAGAGTACAATGAAATTAAAGCTATTCAAACACTCATAACACTCATGTTTAAATTTTCAAACATAAATTTGGTTCAAGTCACATAAGCAGGGATTAGTGTACTTAAACGGTGTAAAGCAAATGTGAGGGGATTGAATTTGAATATATTAAAATGTATTAAATTCAATAGAAATGTGCGTTTATGTAAATATAAAATATTGGATTATCCTCGCACACAGTCACCATTTTGAAAGGTGAGAGTAATTATTCTATTAAAATGTAGCTACATGTACAACTCTTAAGGCTACACACGTAGAGAAAAATGGATTCCCAACCAAAGAGTGAGTGAGTGAGTATTTAGTTGAATCATTAAAATGAATGTACTAGTTAGATGTATTTTATTCAAATATTTAACAGTAGGTAAATTTCTATACAACGCGTATAGGTACAGTGAAACATATTTTCTGCTTTATATATGCTGTGCATATGGTAAGTTAGAAATTGTAGAAAACTTTGTTTGTATACGGAATGTTCACATAAACTTTGGTTTATCAATATTACGTCGTATTTAATGTCAATTTTACAATATCTCTGAGATATACCTCTTCACACATCATATTTAATTACTATAATAACATTATTTTACAATTAGTAGCCCGAGTCATTATAAATAGGAAATAAAAATTGTTGGTAAAATCGAAAGTAGGGGAAAAGTGATATGAAAGGGACACGTATTGAAAGGGACAATTCAAATTACACGCTAAATACAAATCCTGCCAAATCAAAAGTATTCGTGTTGTGTGGCAGCACCAACGCAGATATGTTTGTTCCTGACTCCAAGCTACTGTCATTTCAAACATGGTAATGCTGTGCTTGTAAATTTTCTTATGTTTCAAAGTAATTTTTTTTTTGAAATTTTTCGTAACTTTTTCTGATATATTGTAAGTATTTTCTGAAATGTTTGTAGTTATACATAGTAAGTTATTATTCCAACTAGAGGAAAACAACAGATCAGATATCTTTTAAATAAAATTGTAGATTTGGAGGTTAAATTTTTAATTTGAGTGTGATATTTATGAAAGGGACAGAGCAAATAGTTATGAAAGGGACTATCTTTAAAACTAGTGATTTCGAATTAGTTTTATTTGAATATCCAGATGCACAATTTTTTCTCTAATATCATGTTTTCCTAGTGTCAATAATAATTAATTTTTTTAAATTTTCTTCTTGTTTAAAATTTCCGAACAAAAATAATCAAATGAAAAACATTAATGATTTTAATTATCGATTACTAAAACCACGCAATTAATAATCATCAATTACTGAAATCATTGGGTTATTCCCATTATTGAATCAAATTTATTAATATATGTAAGTTCAGTAAGATGACCTGCGCAATAGAATCAACCGTATAAAATATGTACATAAGGTGGAAATTTGAACAATATGAATGATATTTAGTATTGTCCCTTTCATAAATTATCATGTGCCTTTCAATACAGTCATATTGATGAAAGGGACAAAATGCACTTTTTTAAAAACTGAGAAAAATTACAACTAATAACAAAGAAATGTTTATTATTGGATTTTATTTCAAGAGTAAGATAACTTAAGTTCATAATTCCGTTCGTAACTATTTAATTTGTTGTCTCGTTTATTTATTAGAACGCTTAAAACAAAAACGTCCCTTTCATGACACTTCTGCTCTACACATCTGGGAAATTCTTTTAATAAACATACTACAATATTACGGTGGTAACGTAATGAATTACTTGCAAGTATGTAGGATATATTGTTCTGATCTTATTTATTTGCATTTGAAAATTTCCTTAAGGGGGTATTCTAATCTAGAGGCTCGATTTTGAGGTAATTTTAGGAGCGTATTAAAAAAAAAAAAAGAAAAAAATTTTTAGTATCCATTTTTTTACTGATATTTGAAAAGTATAAAAATGTATAAAAATTTAAAAAAAAATTCAAAATTGAAATCGGTACAGGCCGGCAAAGTGAGGACTCAAAAAAAAGGTGTCTCCTGGTTAACGTGATTCCAACCCTCGTGATTCGAAACATAAAATTTTAGTTAATTCTTAAGATATAGAAACTAGAAATAGCCGATTTGAAAAAATAAACTTTTGCATAAAATGGCGTCCATTTTAAAAAAATCATTTTTTCGCCTCCTTTTTCAATTTTGGAAATTTTTTAAAAATAGTAAAAAAAAAAAATTCTCAAAAATCCCTACGTCGCCGCCGGGCCAATTTTGACAGTATTAGGAAGGTCTGTATCAAATTTCAAGTAAATCGGTGCATTGGAACTTCAGATATCATGTCAACTGTATCGGAAAAAGTAGTTTCGAGTAATTTATATTAAAAATCTGAATTTAACACTGAAAAGATACACAGTACACAGGAAAAAAAATCACCATAACTCCGAAAATAATTCGAATTTCCGTAAATACTTTTAGAGGCTTATTCTTAAAAGTCTCAGCCTTGAAAATATGAAAAAAAAATCGATTGTTTCGAATTTCTAGACTAGAATACTACCTTAAAAAAAAACTATTTCCCCAATGGAACTAACTATGTTTACTGAACTTCCTATAACGTCCGATATAATTTTGTAGATGAAAACATGCAAAACATTCGTTATTGAACAAGTTAGCCATAATTTCTTGAAGATATATACGTATTAGTGTAGAGATATTATGAATGTTATAATCTCACGCTTTGTTACAGTTCCCCTTTTTCGTTCGAATATTCGTGTTCCCAATTCGTTCATACGACAACTGTAGGTAAGGAGGTGTGGTGCGATATAGGGCCCCATTGTTTTAATTCATAAAATAATATTTATTAATCTCCACGAAAGAGAAGCATCAGAAATAGCTAACATTCATTTTACATACAAATTACATGTCAAAGTGATATTAAAATTTTACAAAATTTCTTCACAAAATTCGTATAATTTATAGTTGTCAACTTCTGGCGGATTTAATTCATATCGTATTCCGGGAGAAAGTTTTGCGCAAATATCTAATATGTAGTCCACAAATGAGTAGGAATATACTGTGTGAGTCTTTCGAGAGTTGCCATTTTTATTACAGCCAAACCGTTGATTTAATCGAAAAATTGTTCAAATAAGAGTTGTAGATATCGACGGCGGCAGCCGATTGCTATAGTCTGGAGCTTTATAGCTCGTATGGTTTTCGAGCTATGATACAAACTTATAGATTTTTAAATGGGACTATATATTAATTTTTCGATAAAACTGATCTAATGCATTAATTAACAACATAAACGAGCAAAAAAAATTTTTTACCCAAGTTTAATTTTTTAATTTTTCTTTAATTTATCAGTTAGGCGGTAAAAATATGCATATGTACTTGAGGCTACTTCAACCGATAGTGTTTTTCTTGGTTACATTTCCATTACATCCAAGAAAAGAACCTTTTCCAGTACCATTTCTATCATAAAAATTTGGTTGTAATAGAAATGGCAACTCTCAAAAAACTCACATGGTATATACTTCTTTCGTTACATTTATGCTTTTTTTGTGTAGTAAATCGACTGAAATTTTTTAAAGCGCTTTAATACATACATAGTACATAATTAATTCCTGATTTAAAAATTTTACCTTTTACTTCTTAATACTTTGGTCTGCCTCTAACAGTAAATTTGTTGTTTTTCAAGAGGGCAGTCGGGGCTATAGCCCCAATGCCCGGGTAAAATACTGGGTGTAAGAGTGTTTTTTTTTTTCTGGTTCGTCAACTATATTTTTGTGGAAGAATTGTTGAAAAATCTTGTTCATCTCGAAGCCCCGTCATTTCTCTCTGCGGTACCTTATAGTCAATGTCGTACACTTCGGACAGACAGCACTTTTTTGAAAAGTTGCAGAAGACTATCGTGACTGTAAAACTATGCGTTTTTGAGTACCTTTCTTTATTCCTCACTTCTCCGAGGTAAAATTTATTGAGAAAACTAAGAACCTCTATAAAAGCTAAGAGACATTTTTCTATTCGAATATAAAATATAAGGCTCGATCCGCACTAGAGTGCCGATATCGGTACGCTCTCGTTCCGATATAATCTTGTTGTGTTCACATTACAGTGCGGATACCATACTGGTACCAATTCGTTCTCCATTCGCATTATAATGTCGGTCTCGATACGCTCCTAGTTCGATACAAACATCTCTTCATAGTAACTGAATGCAAGCGGAGCGGATTGGAATCACAAAAATGTTTACATTGTAGGTACAAGTCATAACAAGTTTGATATCGGTCTGATAAAAAATTTCCTGAGTGGTATTGGTATTGAAGCGGTATTGGAGCGGGACTGGACCGCAATTGACATTGGAGCGGTATCGGAGCGATGATGTGAATACACTCATTGTTTCTTGTGTAAGAATATTTTAACGAATCGGAAGCGTAGCGATATCGTACCGAGAGCGGAGCGTTAGTGTGGATCGGGTCTAAAAGTTATATGACGCCCAAGTGTTTCACGCTCTGGCTAAGGAATTTTTTTACTCGTAACTGTTTCAATGCTTATCTTGAAAAGTTTGAATCATGATAATTATTACAACAAAAAACAACTCTTTGTAAAAAAAATATTAACTTTTAACTGAAGTACGAAGTACAAATAATACTTCCAAAACAATAAAAATATTTTATATCTTTGAATATTTAAAGAAAAAAAATTCCCCTTGAGAAAATGCGTACCCTCGTGACAAATATGACGCTTTTAATAATGAATTGAAAATTGACAGCTTTTATTATTATTATTAATTCGTAACAATACCGGAATATTCGGAAGTCATTCAACTTTACGATGAAGGCGTAAA
The DNA here is from genome assembly GCA_035578155.1 of Brachynemurus nebulosus. NCBI lineage: Eukaryota > Metazoa > Arthropoda > Insecta > Neuroptera > Myrmeleontidae > Brachynemurus > Brachynemurus nebulosus. The sequence goes on from JAPWDM010000003.1 coordinate 72,084,382, forward strand.
TGACATTTAGACGCCTCAAGAACATAACTTGTTTCGTTGTACCTATAATATCGTTGAACAAGAAAACTTTCTCAACTTTTGACAATCATTAAATTTGTTTCGTGTATTTGTTCGATAATAAAATGAACCCAAACGAGCCCACCAGGAGTGAGGGGGAGGGTGTCATGTTTGAATGATTTGACGTTAGTTATTGATATCAAAACAGACAGTGTGAATTTATTGAAAAGTTTTAAAATGCTTTCAGCAATCGGTAACAGAAAATTGATGACAACTGAAAGAAAACACGGAAATGGTAAAAAGTTACAAGATAAAAAATTTTTTAGTAGAGATTTAAACAAAGAACGAAAATGTATTTTATAAAAAAGGATTCTCTTCGTAGATGATTTTCATATTTTCTATCCGAAAGAATATTTCAGATAGAAAAGCATGTTTTTGTTAAAATTAATATCCTGGGTAGCGAAACAAGTTTCAAAAATATTTTTCCGTTCCGTTATCAAAAAACATCTGACGTTTATCTACATTGTTTTATAAATATTTAAAAATAATTTGCATATATTTACCGGTACCGCAAAGTCGAAACAGTAAAAGCGTTCACAAAAAAGGTATAAGCTGACAGAATATTCAATTCATTTTGTTTACATCTACTACTCCTTTCTACGTGAAAAATTTACTAAATTCTTTTCCTTGTATCTTCTTCATTCTTAAATATGGTTGGTTCAGCAATGTTACATTTTGTCATAAAATGTTTCTTGATATACCTACTCTCAAATATTTACAGAAATAATTTCTTCTTAATTCTAGGATGGAATATTCGAATTTGAGTGTAAGCTTTTCCACAAACTTTTACTCTATCTGTCTCACAATTTCCTTTATAAATAGGCTATTCTCAACTAACCATACACCACCAAGTGTTTAGACAGATGGAACTAAAGGGGATTTCGAGAATTTTTTCGGCAAAAAAAAAATTAACGTATTTTTTTGAGGTTTGGTATCTTATTTACTATGTCCAAAAAGTGTTACAACACATATAAATGACATCTCCAGGGGAGCATTTTATTTCGTAAGTTTCCAAATGGCTGCC